>LPNX010730815.1:580299-591945 GCA_001517045.1 Pseudotsuga menziesii | reverse complement strand
GGCCACTACCCTCTTTATTGTCTTACCAAAAGGCATGATAATGAGGAAGAAGACCTAAAATTATGGACTTCACCTTCAAATAATTCCTTGCAATCACATTTGTAAGGAGTGACAAGAAGATCACAAAAATCCAATGTTTCAAATCTCAGTTGATTGTGCTAATTAAAGACTTATATGGTAAATTTAATATAAGACTTACTTATAGTTGTCTCTTACTCTTTGCGTGTTGACACAGTTAATATTTTATGGTGGTATTTGCGCCTTGACCCAATTTGTATTATAAGGTGAGGATGTGCATGCATAATAATCCTTAGTTTTGACTATGAGATGAGGATTTAAAGAGAAGAGGATGTAAACACAAGTAATTTTTATATGTATTTTGGTAGCACTCAGGACAAATGTTATGAGAAGCCACAAATGTTTGGAAGGGTGGACGGGTATTACATCACGATAATGCCACCCATCATATTGAAGTCTATTCTTGCGCCAACAATTATTTTTTAATTTTATTAATAACCATTGTTTCTCCATATCGTGTGCCCAATGACACCTCTCTGTAGCAATACATAAATCGACTTCTACACAATTTGTGATCCTAGCTACATGCCATTATTTGTATTTTCATGATATCGAGTGTTATTTATAGTTGGACTTATCAAACCGGCCTTTTGAATTTCATTTTGATGAAAAAAGAATGGACATTGGTAGCGAGGTTCACATAGATAGTAGGCACTTTTTTTGGGCTCGTTTCAGGCCTAGTAGTAGACTATTCATTGTTATTTTTTTTATAGTCATCGTTTTTGACACATTGTCATACTTTAGATTGTAGCCCCAAGTGACTCGAAATTCAAACTCACATCTCGATGGCTAGTGCCTCATAGTCATCAATGATTACTTTCCATCTTGCACAACTAAGAAGTAAGTGCATGACATGAGTGAGTAAGTGATTATAATTTATCATATTTCCAATATTTTTAATGATGTGTTGAACTTTATAGCATAGGAATTTCAACATCTTGAGAAATTTATATGGATGGGTAATTTCAAATGTTTCCCTTCTTTTGAAATGTGTATCTAAATTATGCCCTTCTTAATTTGAAGGGTAAAATTCAGGTTTTAATTTTTTTTTTAAAGATAAATTTTAACTTTACACTTTAGGGAAGGGCCAGAACCCTTTAGAAGGGTTGGGAAGGGTTCAATTTTGAAAGATGATTGCCCTTTGTAATTTCCACCTACTTTTAGTCGATGAAACAATAATGAAAAGGGCATGATTTCCTAAGGTTAAAGGGGGGGGGGTGTCTAACCCTTGGGGGCCACTAGGGAACAACCAAGTTTCAAGTGATGAACCCATCTAGATGTCAAACATATTGTTTGTCTTACTCACCCTTTTTTCTTTGTCTCATCCACCAACCATTTTAATTTTGCAGGAGTTGGTTGGGTAGTTATTACCCATGGGGGAATGTGTGCATGGGAAGTCGTTTGGTTGGAAGGAATGTCAGTCCTTTCACCACACATATACTCCACCAAGGGAGGTCATTCTACACTCATGGAGGGCATTGGTATTACTCTTGCCCAGGAAGGCATTCACATTTTCCTTCATGACCGGTTTAGTTCTCTTCTCTCGATTTTTGTTGTGTGTGATTCCCTTCACGATTGTGGGTCTGAGTATGTAAATCCCTTCACGACCGGTGGTATTCTTCTATCCTCACACAACTAAGAGATCTATGATGTTTTACCCACAAATTTTGGGTTGTTGTGGGTTTTGTTTGAGTCATTTTTGGCCACGATAGGGCCAAGAACAAATCTGGAGTCGAATTGCTCAATCTGAGCTGCGTATTACCGAGTTGTCATTCTAGTTTTGCTAGGTGGAATTTCCTTTCAATCTCAGAGTGATTGTTTTTCTTTGTGGGCACAATGGTTGGTCTTTGGACTATTTGGGAGTGGAAATGGAGCCTGAGTGTGCTTGATAAACCTAGTGTGAACAGGATCCTTAAAGATAGAGCTAGAGGGCTTGCTTTCTTCTCTAGACCCCCTGAATAGCACTGGAAGGGAAGTCATGGCCTAAGGGACTGTGCAGTAGAGAAGGGGATGATTCCTTGTGTTGTGTGTGTGTGGATTTCTTAGAATTCATGCTAGCTCTGTTGCAGGTGTCCTTAGCTCTTCAGTGAGCCCACTAGCTTAGCAACCAACGTTTTAAGCTCCAGCTTTGCTATGTATTGTCATGTAACCTTGGCCTGATAAACCCAACCATGTTGGCTTGGATGAGTTGTGTATCCTTAGCTATGTGTGAGCCTTCTAGTTTCCCCTTACTCCTTGTGGAATCACGCCCAACTCGGGTTTGGCATTGTTGCTTAGAGATTGATGAGCACACTGGCCTATGGTTGGGTGGAACGTTGCAGCGACGTAGCTGGTTGCGGGATAGACTTCATATAAGATAAGTATGTCTTGTTTATCTTGTCTTTGCAATTAAATTACTATGAACATGTGAAATGCTTGAATGTGAATATCATGTATTGCTTTCATTGTTTATTGAATGATAAGTTGCATCTATGAATGTTTTATTTTACTGCATTTTACATCTTGTGTTCATTGGGCTTAGTTTTCCCAGCTTCATAGCGGTTAGTCATGTCTTCTTCGTCGGTTAGAGGGGTGGGTACATGACATACAAATACGTGAAATATTCAAGGGTACATGACATACTGAAGGGATTGTAGAGTAGATAGAAGAGGTATCCACAGAGCTGCAATGTAAACTACAACTAGCAGACCATAACATTGGTATGAAAGTGTGAAAAAATTCTATCTAGATTGCTTTATAGCAATAAATTCTATCAAATTATGGATTGAAAGTAAACTACATATACCAATTGATTCCATATAAGATCCAAAGTATGAAATAAGAAAAAGCCTGGCACCACAACTTCAAACCTAAATACATGTTTGAACTTTGAACAAATATCATACTTTACCTAAAAGGAAATTAGTATTTAGGTAAGAATCTAAAAAATAATTTGGTTAATGTTCTAACTTTCTAAGAACTTACAAGATCTAACACAAAAACTAGTAGAGATTAAAATATTAAACAATGTTTTCTCTCAAATGTGTGATCATTAGCAAGAATGTATTGAATACAATGTCTAGGGTTTTGGAAGGTTTGAGCCTAAAATGAGTGAATGATAGTTAAATTAGTGTCAATATATAAGTTGTGACACATGAGGGGGTCTAGAGTTTACTAAATTCTTACACGATGGATGGATTCAGAGACCCCCTTTGAATCCATATGTTGTGTTAGAATTTAGAAAATTGTACAAATTCATTGTCAAAACTGTAATTTTCCATTGCTAGAGTGACACAACTAAAAATAACCAAATAATAACCAATTGTTATGTGGTCATTTTTAGTCTAGATATCCCGTGACCAAATTTGGTCATTATCTTGGTCTTTTTCAGTTTAGTTTTTTCACATGACCAAAAGTGGTCATTTATCTTAGTCTTTTTTAGTTAGCTCACTTAAATTTATCAATTTTGGTCATTTATCCCTTGAAAAAAACTGTGGTGACCAAAATTTTTGGTCTCCTGGTCACTAATCTCTCATTTTCCACTAGTGAGAGAGCTTGAGCCACGCTGCTCTTCCTCATACGTCAGCACTTGCAACTGACCAGCGAAACCATGAGTTAGAAGTATGGCAACAGTAGAAGCTTCAAAACAACATGAATTAGCAGGCAACAAAACCCCAAGTGAAGCTTACCTTCCATGTCTGGAGGTCACCTCCATTCCCCTGCGTAGAGCGAAGACCAAACCCCAATTGACAAGCGAAATGACCAAACCTCTGTGATCCAAGTCTAAGTTTGGGGCTTCCACAAAAACCAAGGTGCATTAATGGCATTAGCTGGTTTCCAACATCAAAGCCAAAAACCCACTTTTCCATAGTTTGAAATCATTACCAAACGATTCTCTCCACTACCATGCAAACATTAAAACCAATGTATATGGTTTAACCATATGATTTTTCACCACCCCGAATCATATCAGAAGGTTAATCTATTACAAGATTATGTTTAGTGCATAGTCCAGGTATATTATGCGCTAGTCCAAAGTTTAAGCCATAAGGCATACAACATATAGATAACATATAAAGCATAGTATTAAATCCTTAACCTAATGCAATGTGATTTCCCTAAGATTAATGCTTAGTGAACATGGCATATGAAATATGACATGTTAATATTTAACCGTGATAAAAAAATCTAAGCTCTTGTTTTAAGCCAAGATCATAACCTGCAAATAAGAAAACATAACAGATGTTAATAGTTTTAATAAAATAAACATAGCAAAAGATTATATTAAGTTATAAAAAGACGAAACATAAACCATAAGGAAGTATAAGTAGTGCACATGAAATTTAGTTGTGATAGCGAAATTGACGAAAACAACACTTACCACGTTATGAATTTGAGTCGGTAAGGAACCGTAACAGCTAGCAGAAGGTCCTTTAGGTTCAAGACTTTCAGTACTCTTTAAATAACAGAGTCATCACCAAAGTATGAACTGCATGTGAAATAAAAGAGGTGCCTTAGTTCAAAGAACTAAGTAAGCCTGCAAACAAGTAAACACCTTTACCTCTCAAACCGTCATGGGAGAATGAGTCCCACCACTCCTCCCACTTTGTTTCCACAAACAAAGTTGAGTTAGGACTTTATACATAACAAGTAAGACTATGCAGAAAGGACGAAGCATTTAAATCCAGTAACGACACATATCTAAACATAATACCTAAGCACTAAACATCGTAAGTAAAATAAATCAATAATAATGATTGAAGGTAAAATGACAGATCGTAAGAACAAATTACGAATAAACAGTGGTACATGTAGTGTACAATATAATTCCACAAGCCGAATAATGTTCCATATAGGTAGTTATTACTAGCCTATTAATTTATTTTTTTCGATTTTTGGGGACATTACAAGTGGTATCAAAGCCCATTTTCAATACTAAGAGACCTATGGGCGCACCAAGCATTCACCACATAGAAAATAAAGTATAATATTAAATTTTGGTTTCTAACAGAAATTTTTCCTGTTATTAAATTTTTTTGGCAGATATAGGAATTTTTACAAGAACGGTTCAGTTTATGAACACTGAGGGAGATAACAGCTTACAAGGAAGAATGAACACCCCCTCCCCAGAAGGAGAATTGGTGGTGGAGCTGAATTCTGATATTTTGAAGACTATACACAGTGTTCAAGCAGAATTGTGAAGTCTCAAAAAAGACAGTCTAAATGAAAGAAAAGAACAACAAACTATAAATGAAGCATTACTAAGAAATATGACGGGAGGAATCCTACAGGGTAAACCTACCTAGTCCACAAACCGTTCCAAAAGAGAACCTTACCATAAATGGGCTAGCAGCCCAAGAGAAGGAGAAAAAGAGGAACATGCCCCTAAAGCATCGAAAGGAGATCATCAGAGTCCTTCCAGTGATGAATCTCTTTCTCCCCGAAGAAAGAAACAAAGAAGCAATGACAGTCTTTAGGGGGGGTTTTGGAAAATAAGAGCCCCAACCTATGAAGTTGAAGTAAACACTAGGGAAAAGGCTGAAGAGTGGCTTCTGGGCATTAGTAAGTATTTCCAAGTTCATAACTATTCAAGTGAGATGAAGGATCATCTTTCCATTCATAACTTGAATGGAAAGGCAGCAAGACGGTGGAGAGATTTAAAACACAACAAGAAATATGAACTAAGAGAAATACGCTGGGATACCTTCCGAAAAATTTTCCAAGAGAAATATATGTTGGAAAGATTCTTTGTTAGAAAAGTGAAAGAGTTCCACGAACTACGTATACGATAAATGACTATGGATGTGTTTACTAATATATTTTTAGATCTGTTGCATTATGTACCATACATCAAAGAAGAGAACCTAAATATCCAACAATTCCTAAGATGACTTCCTCCCAGTTTTCGGGACAGGATTGAATTCGACATGCCTAAGACTTTGGATACCACGCTGTACAAATCTAGGCTCTATTATGAGCATGGAAAGCTGAGGCAGGAGAACATGAAATGAAACAGAGACAAGTCTAATAAATATTTTGATAACCGCAAACCTAGGTCCAACCCAGAGCCATACATAAAGCAGAATAACGGCTTTCAAGCGAACAAGAACTTTAATAAATCTGGTACGAAGCCTTAGGTACTAACTGCTAATGTTAACAAGCTAGTAGTAAGTGGAGCCAATTTTACCCCACTACATATCAAGTGTTGGAAATGCAGTGGGCCTCATTATTCCCGAGATTGTAAGAACAAGATCGGTGGGTTCTTGCACAACTTACAAGAAGAGCCAACTATTGAGGACATAGCTGGAACACCACAAATCTATGTAACATTGGATGGTCGATAGGAAGATCATCAAGCTACAATGGTTGAGATACAAGGTAAGATCTTGAATGCTTCTATTTAAATACTTATTGATCCCAGTGCTTGCCAGAGCTATGTTTCTCCTAAAATTGTTGATATATGCAAACTAGGAAAAGTAAAACATGATAAACCTTGGTTGGTTTAGTTAGCGAGACGTACGAAACAGAAGGTTTCGGAAATTGTTAAAGAATGTGAGGTAAACCTGAATGGTTTTCCTACGAAAGTAAACCTGAACATCCTACCTTTAGGATCGTACGATGTAATTATTGGCATGGACTGGTGGGAACAACACCATGTCATGCTCAATTGTTTACACAAGTATATCTTGTGTATTGATAGCCTAGGGAACCAAGTGAAGGTTCAAGGCATCCCAGAGAAAGTCTATGCAAGACAAATATCTGCCTTACAAGTGAAGAAATGCGTTAGGAAATGCTGCAAGTTGTTTGTAGTAAACATCCGAGACATAGAGTCTGTCAGGGAACAACACATAGTTCAGACTTCCCCATTCTTGAAGAATTCAAGGATGTGTTTCCCAAGGAAATCCTAGGATTAACTGCAAAATGAGACCTAGACTTTTCCATCAAACTAACCCCAAGATCAATTCTGGCCTCCAAATCCCCTCACCTCATGAGTACACCTGAATTGGTGGAACTCAAACTACAGTTGCAGGAGTTGATAGAGAAAGGGTGTATCTAGCCCATTGTGTCTCCTTAAGGAGCACCGATACTATTTGCTAAGAAGAAATATGGTACGATGTAGATGTGCATTGATTTCCGCCAGTTGAACAAAATGACTATCAAGAACCGTTACCCACTCCCCAAGATTGATCACTTGTTTGATCAGATGGGAGGATCTAGAATATTTTCAAAGATTGACTTGCGATATGGGTACCATCAAGTACAGATTCTCAATGATGATATTCACAAAACCACCTTTTGTACAAGTTATGGCCACTACGAGTTTGTTGTGATGTCGTTCGGGTTGACCAATGCAACCATGAACTTTATGTGTGTTATGAACAACATATTTAGTAGGTATCTGGATAAGTTTGTCTTGGTATTTATAGATGACATACTGGTTTATTCAAAGAATAAAGAAGAACACTAATAAAACCTTCTCATAGTACTACAAGTGTTGAGAGAACACCATCTTTACGCTAAGTTTACTAAATGCTATTTTTACAAACCACAGATACAGTATTGAGGTCACATTATTTTCGAGACAGGGATAGTTGTGGGCCCAAAAAATATTAAATCCATAAAGGATTGGCCCACCCCTACTAGTGTCATTGACATTAGGTCCTTTTTGGGATTATCCGGATATTATCGAAAGTTCATTGAGAACTTCTCGAGAATCACTTTCCCCATGACCGCTTTGCAGAAGAAAACAAGTAATTTTTTATGGACCGCCAAGTGTGAAGAAAATTTTCAAAATCTTAAGCAACTTTTGATGACTACACCGGTGTTACGAATTGCGAATCCCGATGGGGATTTTTTTGCTTGCACAGATGCAAGCAAGAAAGGACTTGGAGGAGTCCTCTTACAGAATGATCATGTGATGTCACAGAAGTTAAAAGAGCATGATAAAAATTACCCTATGCGTGATCTTGAGTTAGATTCAATCATCCATGCTTTAAGGATGTCGAGGCACTACCTCATGGGAAGAAAATTCCTTTTGAATATAGAAAATATGAGTCTGAATTATTTCTTTGATCAACTGAATCTGGATGCGACGCAAGCCAGATGGTTGGATTTCCTTAGCGAGTACCATTTCGAGCTAATGCACATTAAGGGAAAAGAGAATAAGGTTGCCGATACTTTGAGCCGACAAACTCATATGATTTATGAGGTGACCTTGAGTCAAAATGATGCATATTTGCATCAGCAGATTAGAGCGGCCAACGGAGTTGACCCCTTCTATGTGGAAATCATTAAGAAATTCTAGGAGGACAAGTTGTTTCAACAACAAAAAGAATACAAGGTAGATGAATCTGGACCTCTATGGTCCAAGGATCGTTTGTATGTTCTAGAAGGAGGGGACCTTCATTCTAGCCTCCTCATGAATTTTCATCGGGCACCCTACTCCGGGCACCCGGGATATCAAAATATGATATTAGCCGTCAAGAGACACTTTTTTCTGGCCTGAGTTAAAGGACGACATTTCAATGTTTATTGCGAAATGCCAAGAATGTCAGCTAGTCAAAGCTGAGCATCAACTTCCTGTAGGATTACTGCAGCCATTACCCATTCTGGAATGGAAGTAGGAGGTCATTAGTATGGATTTCATCGTTGGTTTACCGAAACGTAAGAAGTAAAATCATTCTATTTTTGTGGTCATTGATAAGTTGTCGAAAGCGGCACACTTCATTCCTGTGAATTTGACCTACAAAGCCGTGAACATTGTTGATATCTTCTTGAAAGAGATATTTAGATTGCATGGGATACCCAAAGCAATTATCTTGGACTGAGATGTTAAGTTTATAGGAAACTTTTGGAGATCTTTATTCTCCGAATTGGAGACACAGTTTAACTTTAGCACCGCATATCACCCATAGACAGACAAGCAGACAAAAAGAGTAAACTAGATTGTTGAGGACATGCTTCAAATGTATGTCATGAACAACCCCACTAAGTGGGAGGATTACTTGCACCTTGAAGAGTTTGCGTATAAAAATGGTTATTAGAATTCCACCAAGATGAGCCCCTTTGAGGTACTCTATGGACGGAAGTGTAGAACATCGCTTACATGGGATATCTCGGTGGATTGGCTCATGTTAGGGCCTGATTTTTTTAATGTACTTGGAAGAGTTCGTTACCAAGGTCTAGGTGAATCTTAAAGAAGCACAAGACCGCCAGAAAATTTATGCGGATCGAAAAATAAAATATAAGGAATTTCAAATAGGTGATCATGTTTACTTGAAAGTAAAATCCAAACGAAGCTCGTTGAGCTTAGGTAGGTGCAGTAAGTCAGCACCTAGATTTTTCAGACCTTTTGAAATACTAGCCAAGAAAGGGCCAGTGTCATATGAACTAGCATTTCCCGCACATGTAAGAGTCCATAATGTTTTCCATGCATCTTTGTTAAGAAAATATGTTTATGATACTAAACATGTTGTTGATTGGTCCCTATTACAGGTGGAACCTGAAGGGGAGTTTTCCCTTGAGCCTACTCATAAGGCTAGACAAGAGAGAGGTCCAGCTTCGAAAGTGCACCATGGTCCAATTGAAAGTGAAGTGGAATCACTTTGAGGCTGATGAGGCTAACTAGAAGAATGGAGACACCATGAGAAAGGCTTACCTCGCCTTGTTTCATGATGTCATTTTGAGTCCGTAAAACACAAGGGATGGTGTTGTTCTAAGAGGGGAGGGATGTAATATCCTGAATTTTGGACCTAACAGTTATAGGCACGTGCCTATTGATTATGATGATTATCTTGATGTTTATTTTTATATTGGGTCGAAGACCCCACTGCATATGAACATGATGATTTGTTTTATATATTGGGCATAATCCAATTATTGTTGATATATATATATATATATGCTTATTTATGTTGGGCGTGGACCTTGAAGCACATGATTGATAAGATGTTTTGCGTTGAGCGGGAAGCTCTAGAGAACTTATGTGATTAATTATTTGTGTTGAGTGGGAATCTCTGGAGCACTTGAGTGATTGATGATTTGTATTGAGTGGGAAACTCTGGATCACTTGACTGATTGATGATTTGTGTTGAGCGGGAAGCTCTGGAGCACATGAGTACTTACCTTTGTGTTGAGCATGAAGCTCTGGAACACATGAAAAGATAATTGGAAGTGTTGGGCATAAGCCCTGGAGCCTTTCATGTTGATGTTGAGCATAACCTATGGAGCATCAGATCCTTGGATATTGTATCCGTGGGTGTATCGTACAAGTACATCCTAGCATTAGTTTTGAGAGAGGATCTCTGGAATTCCATTGAATTGTAACTCCCTATTAAAGCGTTGAGTATGGGCTCTGGTAAGCGCTAGGAGTTACTAAAAAGAATTTAATAACTTCCGAGTGAAAATGACTCGAGATTTTTTTTATCTCATCATACTTATTTATAAGTGATTAAATGAAATTGTGAATTTCTGTATTCTCATCAAAGTATGGAAAAGCTACAACTTTATACGAGGGAAATCCGACATGCAAGGATGTTTAGAGTTTCCTAACCTAGTAGAGCTAAAACATATACCTACTTGACCTTAATGAAGAAGTGTAATTAAGTCTAGGGATCATTGTATATGATGCCCAAAGGAAAATGTTAACAAATGTTATATTATTATGTACTTTATACATGGTATGTATAACGAGTTAAATATAATTATAGTATTAATGATGAAAGAAAAAGAAAAGCTCCATCCAATTATTATTTATTATGTAAAGATAATAAATAGTCCAAAACCTAAAAAGTCTAACTAGGAACTAGTAGAAAGTTCCTAAGTTAAAATATTAATAATTAACCAAAGTAATTGAAAAGGGTTAAATCAAGAAACCAAGGTTTTTTTATTTAACTGTCATTTTTGAGTGAAAAGTCTATCTATAAAGACTCAAGCCAAGGAAAGGCTTGGGGCACTGATCTATCATTAGAGGAGTCATTTTTTGCCTATTTTCTCTCAAGTAAATTCTTGGAGAACAATTTCCTGGAAGGAAAAAGGAGAACTGATCCAGATTTGATACACGAGATAGGAAACCCTACCTTAGGAGCTCAAAGCTACTTGCATTTTGGATTCAAGCTTGGGGAAATGTGGATTAAAACCGGGAATGGTTATAGGTCATGGTTGGGTGGAACATGGTAGTTCCCATGTGATTTGGTCATGAACATAGAGGTTAGATCTCTCCTAATTTGTTAATGTTGGTTATTTAAAGTGTGCAGGTTCAACCATTAAAAGACCTTCAAAACATTACAGGTATGAATTCTTAGTATGTCAAGTTCATTTCTAGCATAGATGCTGGCTGGTTTAGGTAAAGGTTCATATTGTATTTCTAACCCTAGAAATGATTGTTCTGTCTATATCATCTAGGGTTTACATTTCTTAAATTGTAACCCTAGGATGCAAATTACACCTCATGCTATATTCACTTGGGTTTGTGCAATTAAGTTAGTTTATGTATTTATATTCCTTACTTGAACTATCTAGGTTTCGTGTCAGATTACTATATAGCTATACTTTTAACCTTGCTTACTCTAATCACATATTCCATTTGTC
>LPNX010730815.1:564618-580133 GCA_001517045.1 Pseudotsuga menziesii | reverse complement strand
ATATATATATATATATATATATATATATATATATATATATATGAACATATGACGACATCATACATAAACAAATATGAAAGCTATTTATACATTTAAATCTAAAATAAACAAACCATTAAAGACCTTTCAAGGTGTGTCTCCTTGAATACAAATTAAATAGTAAATCATTGCATTTACAAATACATCATCTTAAATAAATGAGCAAGAAGTATCGTGACCAATCCTTTTTTTCCAAGGATTCACATCTCTGTTCACATCTAAATCCACGGCTCTATTAATTAAAATAAATAACATTATAATTACATGTACAAGTAATTCAAGTTCCCATTTCATAAAGCTCATAAACATTAATTATAAACAGAGGCACGACTTTGAACCCAATGTGTTCACAACCCAAGTCGCAGGCCTAAATCAAACAACCATATCATTTATGCTTAAACGATAACCAAAATTACATAACATACATCTCATTCCATGTAACGAATTAAACAAATATATTATTACACATGAATCATTTCTTGTATTTAACGATATCGAAATCATATCACAGTTCCAAATAATTACAATGGGGACAGGAATCGAATCCTGTGGGCATACAAGCCCAACCCTTGACTAATCAAATATACAACTCATTACATCAACCATGAACAGGGTTCCAACAATGTGGGTATTGGTTACCACGACCACGCTATACATTTAGAGTATCAATAAACAACCCAATACGCTACAGCAAGGTCATAATACCTTAGTCTCTATCCAATGCTGCAAGCACAACCTCGGCCCAATTATTTTATGTAACACCCCAGTTTTGACCCCGTTGCATTAATGTATGTGATGTAAATATTATATGAAATCATGACAAGAAGCTCAAGTCCAAGGCCCTGTCACTGATTGATGTTTGGATATAGGCGATGATGGTTGAGGCCTATGGTTTATGTGCTAAGTCAAGTACATTTGTAAACATCATGTAAATATGCAAAATTAATGAAAAAAACCCACATCCGGCTATGTCAATGCAACGAATAATGAGATGGGGGCATGATTTTCCTAAGGGTCAGGGGTTGGGAATATTAACCTTGAACCTGTTTGGGGAAAAGCCATGTGTCATGGGGAGAACCCATCAGAACTGTCAACTACCCTCTTTCTTGTCTTTTCGTACTAACCATTTATTCTACCAGAAAGTGGTTGAGGTAGTTATTGCTTGGAAGGGGAAGAGTATGGGAAATTTCAAATGGGATAGAGCACCTAGTTCTGGAGTGTCGTGTTTTTCTTGCAGGGAGAAGAAAAAACCAGAATTGTATGTCTATCTGATCCATGCGTTCACTCCTGGTTTTCCTACTCTCACGTTTTGAGAGCTATGGGATGTTCGGGCTCATAGTAATTTTTTGATTGATTCATTCATTCGATCATTCATTCACCACCTTCACTCCCTGGTCGGTCGTCGAGTGTGTTTTCCCTTGAAATTGTGGTATTTGTTGTGTTTCTGCATTATCCTAAACTACAGAGCATATGAGACCCTGTTACTCATGTTCAGAGTAAGCCTATGATGTAGAGTCTCCCTGTGGTTGTTGTGTTGTGAACCCTGGTTTAGGTCTGACGATGTGCGAGAGCTAGGAATGGGAGAGACATAGAATGCACTTCATAAACCTGGTGTGGAACCTCACAATAAGATAAGAGTGACTGGTGAAGCTGCCATGCACATCCTAAAGAGCACTGGAAGGGAAGGTGTAGCCTGAGGGACTGTGGAGCAGAGAAGGGGACACTTCCTTATGTTGGGTGTGTAGGCAGAGGGGAATCCATGCCAGATAGATCTTGTGAAAGTTTCCTTAGCTCTGAAGATGAGCTCACTATCTTAGCAGTTCTTCTTTCCCATTTCCTTAAAATATTGATAAACCCAACTGGAAAGATGCCTTGGATGGTAGCCTGTTAAACCCATCTATTGGCTTGGTTGTTTCTGTTGCACTTGACCTTGAGAGTAACCTTTGTCTAGACAGTATGTTAAACCCAAATATGAATGATGGCTTGGCTAGGTAGCCTGATAAACCCAACAGTGAGACGGCTTGACTGTGTACAGTATGTTAAACCCATATGTTGGCCTTACTGGTCCTTAAGGTGAAATTTGGCTTGACTGTGAACAGTCTGTGAAACCCAACTGTGAGATGGCTTGGCTGAGTGGCCTGTAAAACCCATATGTGGGATGTTTTCCCTTACTTCCTGTGAAACCCAATTGTGTTGGCTTGACTGAGTTTGATTGCATCATTGGCTATGCATGAGTCTGCTAGTGTTCCCTTATCCCTATAGGAAATCATGCCCAGCTCGGGGGTGGTAATGTTGCTGAGAGATTAAGGAGCACACTGGCCTATGGTTGGGTGGAACGTTGCAGCGACATAGCTGGTTGTGGGACATGATTTCTTCAAGATAACTGTTCTTGCCTACATAATTCTCTGTAACTGTAATTCTTGCATTGTATTTTCTTGATGGAATGTGATGAACATGTTGCTATGTTGAGTTATGCATTGTTCCCTGAATAACTGCAATTAAAGGCATCTATGTATGTCTTTATTTCAATGCATTTTACTAAAATGCAGGGTAGATTGGTCGGTTTGGTAATGGCCTGGATGATCAAATTGATCCAAGAATTCAGCTGAAAAGTTGGGTTTTCTGCTAGAAATCCTCATTTGTGCAGTTTTTCAGATTAAGGATTATGCGGGATGCGGAACATCATTTCATAGATTTTGGTTTCCACAGATTTTCCTTCCCCAACTTGCGCGATGTAGAATGTCGTTTCACATATTTTGGTTTTCGTAGATTTTCCTTCTGCAACTTGCGGGATGCGGGATCGTGGTTTTGCAATTTCCATATTTCTAATCCCACAAGTTAAGTTTTCTGCATCGTCAATCTTCACGGGATGATTCTCCATTGTTGATCTGTTTTCGATTCGGGATGCGGGGTGTGGGTTGCAGAAAGTGTTATTGCAATATTTTTGTAACTTTTGACCCCACAACTTGGGCTTTCCACACCGTTAATTTTTGATCCATCGATTTAGTTCTATCTACGGGATCACTTATGATCATTGATTTTCATCATGTTTTCTCTCCATCGTTCGATCTCCTATGATATCCTTCCTTCCAGATTGTTGGATTGATCCATGGAATACAGGAGGGAGTGTGACAATGTTGGAAATCTCGAGATGTGGTTCATGGCCATGCCCTATGTTTGATGAACAGTGAAGGTTCTCGATGGATTTTTTTTTAATTTTCCAAAATGTTGGGACCTAGGTACATGAGAGTGTGGTATCAGAGCTGTGGGTTGTAGAATTGGGCCTGGATGGGCCAGGAATCAATTAACCAAAGCTGTCGGTTACAACATTGGGCCTAGATAGGCCAAGTGACAGTAAGTAAATGGTTTTGATTTTGAATTACTGTGTATCTTACAAATGGTGTTGGTAACACATTTTGCAGAGTCATAGTACATTTTGTAAAAGTAAGTTGTGGTTCAACCATGAGAACCCATGATGGATATGATTCTCTTGATTCCTATGAGCGTGCGCGAGATGCCATGGGGGAAAATGTATGAGCAGGAAATAATGTTATAGAGTCTAATGGAAGTATATTCCAAGAGACACTGCCAGATATTGCAGCCACCATGAGAAGCTTGATTAACGCCCAGGAAGAGCAGCATCAGTTGAATGCTACTATGTTGTAGAGTTTGACAGAATTGCAAAGAAAGATAGAATCTGGGTAGGGTACAGTGAAACCCGAAGGAAGTAAGAGTAGCACCAGAAGAAGAAGAAGAATAAGAAGAACAAGGTCTTCCAGTAAGTCATCTGACTCAGAGGATTCTAGTGGGGATTCAAGCTCTTTTTCTTGCAAGGGAAAGAGAAAGAGGCCCCATAGGGATCGCACTCGAGATGAATTAAGGAAGGCTAAACCTCCTACATTTGATGGTGAGGTAAAGAATGGACAAGAGGCTGAAGCTTGGCTTCTTGGGATAAAGAAGTACTTCCAAGTTCAGGATTATTCGGGAAGCATGAAGGGAAGGGATGCCATATTCAATATGAATGGAAGGGCATCCATTTGGTGGGAGCACTTCAAGCAAGTAAGGAAGATCAGTGAAAGGAGACTTAAGTGGAAATAGTTCCAGAAGTATTTCAAGTAGAAATACCTCTTTGACAGGTACTATGGTGACAAGATCAAAGAATTCCATGAACTATGATTGGGACATCAGACCATGGAAGAGTATGTGAATAAGTTCTTGGAATTTTTAAGGTATGCCAGGTACATCAAGGATGAAAGAGTGAAAATCTAGCATTTCCTGAGTGGATTGCCTCAGTATTACAAAGATAGAATCAATTTTTATGAACCTAGAACTATTGAATAAGCAATAAGGAAGGATAAGTATTGCTATGAGCAAAGCAAGGGGAAACCTGATTACCATAATACATGGAAGGACAAGAAGAATGAGAAGTTTCAACAAAGGAAGAAAGGTTTCAAACATTCTAGCTTCAGGAATTAGTAGAAGCAACCATCATAAGCTGAGAAATAGCTAGCTATAGTGTTGGGAGAGAAACAAAGAGATCCACAGCAGAACAGAGAACCTTTCCAATGTTGGAGATGTGGAGTACCCCACATGCACAGGAATTGTCCACTCAATAATGAGAGTGCAAGGCCAACTTACAACATGCAAGAAGCAAAAATAGTGGGTCAAGTAGCAAGGGCTGTCCTTAGGATTTATGCAACATTGGAGGACCACCAAGCAGACCACCAGTCCACTGTGGTTGAAGTTGCAAGTAAGATTGTTGATCAATCTGTTTCTATCTTGACTGACCCTGGTTCTACTCATAGTTACATTACTCCTAGAGTAGTGGAGATTTGTGCCATTAAGAAAGTAAAGCATAACAAATCTTGGTTAGTTCAGTTAGCCACTGGAACTAAGAGAAAGGTTAGTGAAGTAATAGAGAAATTTCCATTGAGTATGAATGGATTAGTCACTTGTGTAGATCTGAATGTTCTACCGCTTGGTTCCTATGATGTTCTCATTGGAATGGATTGGTTAGAAGATCACAAAGTAAAGCTTGATTGTTATAATAAGGCTTTTGAGTGCTTGGATGGAGAAGGCAACTCAAGGATTGTGAAAGGAATTCCAAAGGTAATTTATGTGAGGCAGGTTTCAACAATACATTTGAAGAAGTTCTGTAGGAATGGTTTTCAGTCGTATGCAGCTCATATTTTGGAGGCAACAAAGAGTGAAAATCCTAGGTTGAAGGACTTTCATGTGTTGTAGGAATTCAGGGATGTGTTTCCTGATGATATTCTAGGGCTTCCTCCAAAGAGGTACATTGATTTCACAATTGAAATTGTGCTGGGAGTAGCACCAGTGTCCAAGACACCCTACATAATGAGCACACCAGAAATGTTAGAGCTGAAGATGCAGCTACAAGAGTTGTTGGAGAAGAAGTATATTAGACCCAATGTATCTCCTTGGGGGGGCACCAGTTCTGTTATTAAAAATAAAGATGGTACACTCATGTTGTTTATTGATTACAGACAGCTAAACAAAGTCACAGTGAAGAATAAATACCCTTTTCCTAGGATTGATGATATCTTTGATAAAATGAGAGGATCAAAGGTATTTTCCAAGATTGACTTAAGGTCTGGTTACCATCAGGTAAGAATCAAGGATGAAGACATTCATAAGACAGCCTTCAGAACAAGGTATGGGAATTATGAGTTTGTAGTGGTACCATTTGGTCTCACAAATGCACCAGCTACATTTATGTTCCTTATGAACAATGTCTTCAGTAGGTATTTGGACAAATTTGTTCTTGTTTTCCTTGATGACATTCTTGTTTATTCCAAGAATGAGGAAGACCATGAAGAGCATTTGAGATTGACATTGCAGTTGCTCAGGGGGCATCAACTGTATGCAAAGCTGAGCAAGTGTGACTTCTATAGAGATTAGAATTCAGTATTTGGGTCACATTATCTCAGAAGAGGGTATATCTGTGGACCCTAAAAAGATTGAAGCCATTATGAATTGGCCTACTCCAAGAAGTGTGACAGGTGTGAGACCTTTTATGGGACTTGCAGGATATTACAGGAGATTCATTGAGGGATTCTCCAAAGTTGCACATGCCATCACTTCTTTGCAAAAGAAGGGGATAAAGTTTGAATGGACCTCGAGGTGTGAAGAAAGCTTCTGGAAGTTGAAGAATCTTCTCACGGTGCACTAGTATTGAAGGTTACAGACTCAAAGAAATATTTTGTGGTGTGTACCGATGCATGCGGACAAGGGCTTGGAGGATTCCTTATGCAAGAAAAACATGTTGTAAGTTATGAGTCAAGAAAGTTGAAGGAGCATGAGAAGAACTACGCTATTCATGATCTAGAACTTGTAGCCATAGTACATGCTCTTAAGATGTGGAGGCATTACTTGATGGGAAGAAGATTCGAGTTAAGAACAGACCATTAAGGTATGAAGTATTTGTTTGATCAGCCTACTCTAAATGCTAGGAAAGCTAGATGGATGGAGTTTTTATGTGAGTTTGATTTTGAAATCAAGCACATAAAAGGAAAAGAGAATAAGGTAGTTGATGCACTCAGCAGGAAGGTGCAGGAAATGCATGTGGCATCTCTTAGTATTTTCCAATCAGATTTGAGGCAACATATTGTTAATCATACTGCTAGAGATGAATTGTATGTGCAGGTCACGGACAAATTGCAACAACAAAGTCTTGAAAAGAGGTATGAGGGATATAAATTGGAAGAAGATGGACTTCTTACTTATAAAGGCAAGATTTATATTCCAAATGTAGCAGATATGAGGAGATTTGTTATGGATGAGATCCATAAAGCTACGTATTCTAGTCACCTAGGATATCAGAAGACAATTGCTACAGCAAGAAAGCTGTATTTCTAGCTAGGGATGAAAAGGGACCTGGCTAAGTATATTTCAAGGTGCATGAAATGTCAGCAGGTAAAGGTTGAGCATCGACACCCTATAGGTTAGTTGCAGCCTTTTCCAATTCCAGAATGGAAATGGGAAGTTATTTCCATGGATTTTATTATAGGATTTCCAATGACTTGGAGACAACATGATTCCATCATGGTTGTGGTGGACAAGTTGACAAAGGCAGCACATTTTATACTGGTTAAGTCTACACATAATACTGATGACATTGCAAAGATATTCATCAAGGATATTTTCAAATTGCATGGATTACTTAAGGTAATAGTCTCTGGCAGAGATGTCAAGTTCACTTCCAATTTTTTGAAGGGTTTGTTTGCAGACTTGGGTAAAAATATAAACTTTAGCACCGCGTACCATCCTTAGACTAATGGTCAGACAGAGAGAGTTAACCAAGTGCTTGAAGACATGCTTCGCATGTATGTGATGGAAAAACCAACCCAGTGAGAAGATTATTTACACTTGGTAGATTTTTCTTATAATAATGGATAGAAAGCATCCTTGGGGATTATTCCGTATGAAGCTTTGTATGGTAGAAGGTGTAGGAAACCAGTGACTTGGGATAATCCAGTGAACAAGATTATGCTTGGTCCATAATTGCTCAAGGAAATGGAGGAAGAGGTTGTAAAGATTAGGCAGAATCTGAAAGCATCCTAGGACAAATAGAAAAGCTATGCTGATAAGCATAGGGTGAACTGAAAGTTCAGTATTAGGGATCATGTTTACCTCAGAGTGAGGGCAGGGAAGAGTTCCTTGAAGCTTGAAAGTTGTGCCAAGTTGGAACCTAGATATTGTGGGCTGTTTGAAGTGCTTGAAAGAATAGGGCTAGTTGCATATAGACTTGCATTTCCTGCTAGAAATAGAGCTCATAATGTTTTGCATGTTTCTTTGCTTAAGAAATATGTACATGATCCTAACCATGTGATAAATTGGGATGTGATTTAGGTGGAACCTGAGGGAGAGTTCTTAATCGAGCCAACGTGCATCCTTGACAGGAAGGTCACCATGCTCCCGAATTGAGCCATAGGGCAGGTAAAGGTGCAATCAGAGAACTACGGTCCTGAAGAGGCTACGTGGGAGTTGGAGGATGCCATGCGATTGGGACATCTATTTTTGTACAATTTTACGGAGCACTGAGGCAATGCCATTTTAGCATTATGTTCAATTCTGTAAAGAACTGAGGACAGTGCTATTGAAGGGGGAAGGGAATGTAACACCCCAGTTTTGACCTCGTTGCATTAATGTATGTGATGTAAATGTTATATGAAATCATGACAAGGAGCTCAAGGCTAAGGCCCTGTCACTGATTGATGTTCGGATATA
Organism: Pseudotsuga menziesii; assembly: GCA_001517045.1. Taxonomy (NCBI): domain Eukaryota; kingdom Viridiplantae; phylum Streptophyta; class Pinopsida; order Pinales; family Pinaceae; genus Pseudotsuga; species Pseudotsuga menziesii. The sequence goes on along the minus strand of LPNX010730815.1, from coordinate 571,844 downwards.
GGCGATCATGGTTTATGCCTATGGTTTCTATGCTAAGTCAATCACATTTGTAAACATCATGTAAATATGCGAAATTAATGAAAAAACTCACAGCCGACTATGTCAATGCAACAAATAATGAGATGGGGGTATGATTTTCCTAAGAATAAGGGGGTGGGAATGTTAACCTTGAACCTATTTGGGGAAAATCCATGTGTCATGGGGAGAACCCATCAAAACTTTCAACTACCCTCTTTCTTGTCTTTTCTTCCTAACCATTTATTCTACCAGAAAGTGGTTGAGGTAGTTATTGCTTGGAAGGGAAAGAGTATGGGAAATTTTGAATGGGGTAGAGCACCCAATTCTGGAGTGTCATGTTTTGCTTGCAGGGACAAGAAAACACCAGAACCCTATGTCAGTCTAACCCATGCATTCATGCCTGGTTTTCCTACTCTCACGTTTTGATAGCTGCGGGACGTTTGGGCTCATAGTAATTTTTTCATTCATTTGATCATTCATTCACCACCTTCACTCCCCAGTCATTCGTCGAGTGTGTTTTTCCTTGACATTGTGGTATTTTCTATGTTGCCACATTATCCTAAACTACAGAGTGTATGAGACCCTGTTACTCATGTTCAGAGTAAGCTTGTGATGTAGAGTCTCCATGTGGTTGTTGTGTTGTGAACCCTAGTTTGGGTTTGACTGTGAGCAAGATCTAGGAATGGGAGAGATGTAGAATTCGCTTGATAAACCTGGTGTGGAACCTCACAGTAAGATAAGAGTGGTCGTTGAACCTACCATGCACACCCTAAAGAGCACTGGAAGGGAAGGTGTAGCCTGAGGGACTATGGAGAAGAGAAAGGGACACTTACTTGTGTTGGGTGTGTAGGCAGAGGGGGATCCAGGCTAGATAGATCTTGTGAAGGTGTCCTTAACTCTGAAGATGAGCTCACTAGCTTAGCAGTTCTTCCTGCCCATTTCCTTAGAATCATGATAAACCCAAATGGAAAGATGGCTTGTCTGGTAGCCTGTTAAACCCATCTGTTGGCTTGGTTGTGTCTGTTGCACGTGACCTTGTGAGTAACCTTTGGCTGGACAGTATGTTAAACCCAACTATGAATGCTAGCTTGGATAGGTAGCTTGATAAACCTAGAAGTGAGATGGCTTGACTGTGTACAGTCTGTTAAACCCATCTGTTGGCTTGACTGGTCCTTCAGGTGAAAGTTGGCTTGACTGTGAACAGTCTGTGAAACCCAGCTGTGAGATGGCTTTGATGAGTGGCCTGTGAAACCCAACTTTGTTGGCTTGGCTAAGTTTGAATGCATCCTTGGCTATGTATGAGTCTGCTAGTGTTCCCTTATGCCTGTAGGAAATCATGCCCAGCTCAGGGGTGGCAGTGTTGCTGAGAGATTAAGGAGCACACTGGCCGATGGTTAGGTAGAGCGTTGCAACGACATACCTGGTTGCGGGACAAGATTTCTTGAATATAAGTGTTCTTGTCTACATAATTCTCTGTAACTGTAATTCTTGCATTGTATTTGCTTGATGAATGTAATGAACATGTTGCTATGTTGAGTTATGCATTGTTCCCCGAATAAATACAATTATAGGCATTTATGTATGTTTTTACTTCAATGCATTTTACTAAGTTGCAGGGTAGATTGACCAGTTTGGTAATGGCCTAGATGATCAAATCGATCCAAGAATTTAGCTGAAAAGTTGGGTTTTCTGCTAGAAATCCTCATTTGTGCAGTTTTCGGGATTAAGGATTATGCGGGATGTAGGATGCAGAACGTCGTTTCACAAATTTTGGTTTCCGCAGATTTTCCTTCCGCAACTTGTAGGATGCAGGAAGTAGAATTTCATTTCACAGATTTTGGTTTCCACGTATTTTCCTTCCACAACTTGCGGGATGCAGGATCGCGATGTTGCAATTTCAATATTTATAATCTCGCAAGGTAAGTTTTCCGCATCGTCGATCTTCGCAGGATGATTTTCTGCTGTTGATCTATTTTTGATGTGGGATGCGGGGTGGGACTTGCAAAAAGTGTTATTGCAATATTTTTGTAACTTTTGACCCTACAACTAGGGATTTTTGCACCATTGATTTTTGCGAGTGATTTATGATCTGTCGATTTAGTTCTATCTGCAGGGTCACCTGTGATCATTGATTTTCGTTGTGTTTTCTCTCTGTCGTTCAATCTCCTCTGATATACTTCCTTTCAGATCGTTGGATTGATCGATGGAAGATAGGAGGGAGTGTGACAGTGTTCAAAATGTTGAGTTGTGGTTCACGACCATGCCATTTGTTCGATGAATAGTGAAGGTTCTTAATGATTTTTTTTAATTCCGCAAAATGTTGGGGCATGGGCACGTGAAATTTTATTACACGGTCCATTTAAAAAGCTATCTAAAACAACGAAGGCCATCATAGGCTTGCACCCATAGATCCCATATAATCTACATTAATTTCCAACTAATGAAAACATTAAACAGTAAAATAACCATCTAAATCTATGCGCAACATTCACCCAAGCCACAGAATACCAAATAAGAATACATAGTATGGTTTTAATCAACAAACTAACTTTGTTAACGATTTCATCCCCCAAGCTAATCAACGAAGTATAAACAGTAACAAAATCTATTAGAGCTATCACATCCACTAAGGGAAAGGATCAAGAAACATTCGGAATGGCCTTTACCCTACGCTATCAAACCTTACAACCATTTACAAATACTCAACACACAGACTTTAAACAAAGGCATATGTCCTTTTTTATAAACCATTAACGTAGCATAAATTCCATGCACACACAAAGTAATCATAATAACCATGGCCACTTCATAAACATAGAGTATTTACATTATGAACAGTAATTCCATCATCACAGTCGATTCCACACAGGCATGATAATGGGATATGGCACCATTGCAAGCAATGGTGCATCCCATGGCTCAAAAGCCCCAAATCCATTTATGATTTACATAACCCAAAATTAATACACAAATCCTTTGAAGACGCAAGTTTGTTCCACAGCCAAAAAATACCACACCATTAATTTAAAAACCCAATTCTGTTCATTACAAGCCCAAAGGAAAATTCAAATGCCACAGAGAACCCCAAAACCAAATGACAAAACACAATGCACATAGGATGAGAGACAACAGGTGTAAGCTTGTTGGAAAGTCTTACCTTGCACTTCGCTCATAGTCAAACCCACAACATAGCTTGAGCCACGCTGATCTTCCTCATACCTCGGCACTTGCAACCAACCAGTGAAACCATGAGTTAGAAGTATGGCAACAGTAAAATATTCAAAACAACACAAATTAGCAGGCAAGAAAACCCCAAGCAAAGCTTACCTTCCAATTCTGGAGGTTTTCTCCATTCCCCCTGTGTAGAGACAAGACCAAACCCCAACTGATAAGCGAAATGACCAAACCTCTATGATCCAAGCCTAAGTTTGGGGCTGCCACGAAAACCAAGATGCATTAATGGCACTAGCTTGTTTCCAACATCAAAGCAAAAAACCCACTTTTCCATAGTTTGAAATTGTTACCAAACGATAGTCTCGACTACCACAAATGTTAAACCCCAACGTATATGGTTCAACCATATGATATGTCGCCACCCCAAATCATATCACAAGGTTAATCTATTACAAGATTATGTTTAGTGCATAGTCCAGGTATAGTATGCGCTAGTCCAAAGTTTAAGCCACAAGGCATACAACATATAGATAACATATAAAGCATAGGCTTAAATCCTTAACATAATGCAATGTGATTTCCCTAAGCTTAATGCTTAATGAACATGGCATATGAAATATGCCATGTTCATATTTAACCCTTATAAAAAAATCAAAGATTTGGTTTGAAGCCAAGATCATAACCTGCAAATAAGAAAACATAGGAGATGTTAATAGTTTTAATAAATAAACATAGCACGATATTATATTAAGTTATAAAAAGATGAAACATAAACCATAAGGAATTATAAGTAGTGGATAGGAAATTTAGCTGCGATAGCTAAATTGACGAAAACAACACTTACCGCATGATAAATCTGAGTCGATAAGGAACAGTAACAACTAGCAGTAGGTCCTTTAGGATCAATACATTCAGAACTCTTTAAATAAGACCATGTCTCCAAAGTATGAACTGCATGTGAAATAAAAGAGGTTCCCTAGTTCAAAGAACTAAGTAAGCCTACAAACAAATAAACACCTTTACCTTTCAGACCATCATTGGAGAACGAGTGCCGCCACTCTGCCCACTTTGTTTCCATAAACAAAGTTAAGTTAGGACTTTATACATAACAAGTAAGACTATGCAGAAATGACAAAGCATTTAAATCTAGTAATGACACTTATGCGACACGTGTCTAAACATAATAACTAAGTAGTAAACATCGTAAGTAAAATACATCAATAATAACGACTGAAGGTAAAATGATAGAATGTAAGAAAAACTCATGAATAAACAGTGCTACATCTGGTGTACGATATAATTCCGCAAGCCGAATAATGTTCCATATAGGTAGTTATTACTAGCCTATTAAAAAAAAAAAAATTCGATTATTGGGGACATTACATGCGGTTTCTCACTAACTCAAACTTGGAAGCGAACTATTAACTCACATTATGCTTTATCTAAAACGTATCTCAAAGGTGAATTTTTATAGTTTGAAATCACAAGATTTGCATTATTCCACTTTGTTCTTGTACATTTTGAATATAAATGTTTCTTTAGTCGCCTTGAATTGGAGTAGGGCTTGCTATTCTGAGCCATTCTCTATTTGTGTTGTAAAAACAATTGCGATTGCAACTGTAGATAGAAGGAGGCAATGACTACATAAAATCCTCGAAAAACCTTTCACATTTGGTTAAAGTTAGAGCATAACTGGTAGAGATAAAATAAAGAAGAGGGAAACACTATAGACAAGATATGTAGTAAGTGAGAGTTATTTGGGGTGAATGGTTTATGGTCATATCGAAGTAAAAGACTGCAAAATCAGCATTGGATCAACATCATAATCTCAAGTAGTCCATGGTACATCCAAGGACAAAGGTAAATTTGTATTTATATTTCACCACTTATCCAACGTGGAGAAATTCATGGAGATATCACTTGCTTTATACTTATAAAGGATATTTGTTGGAGTAGAAATTTTGGAGCATGAAGATTTATGTTAAACTTGTCTTTCAATGGGGATATAAGAAGTTTACTGATTATAAGTTGTTGGCATTATTCGTAGAGTTACAAGGGTTATGTTTATTCTTTGCAAATTTGAGTTGTACAAGCACGGAGTTCTAAGGTTATTCAATCTTTGCAAAATTGTAAGATATTATAAGGTGTATTTTGGTGGCTATAAGGGGCCATCTTGCTTAACAAAATTGTGCATTTTTGTGAACAAGCCCTAGACCCATTTGAAATTGAATATGGGGGTTGTAGGAACCTTGCATATGTGTCATGGTGACATGTGGGGTTTTTACTTGGATTTTTCTCATACACATAAATAACTCTTATATCAATTTTCAAATGCAATTTGTAATATCCCTCTTGCATACCCATAAATACTTTGTAATTGTAAATGTTTATTGTACTTGTTTCTGGTGAGGAGCTCAAGGCCAATGACCCACGAGAAACAAGACCTGGGAATCTGTATGAGCAAATTTCCTAAGTGGTAAACTTAGGAGACTTAAGACATTGTCACAACTTAACGATGTGCCACTAAACCCACTAGGGACAAAAATGAATGGTTAGGGAGCCATAATTTGATGTCATAGTCTTACATATCGTCTTGATTTTTTCAATATTATAGATAAGGATTCACCCTATAAATGATTCCTACTTCACTGAAATTTATCCCAACTAAGATACCATATCTTAGCACTTAATCCTATTGTGATTAAGCCATGATAGAGGGAGTTGCAATCATTTTTTTTAACATTGAAATAAAAGGGTCAAGGAGTTAAAGCGTAAAATTAAAAAGAGAAAAACAACCCAAGGAATTAATCGTTAAAGGGACTTTCAGTCGTAGACCCCTTAAAAATAGAAAGGGTGATATCGTCTTCAGCATACCTCATTTAATAATTAATAAGTGATATACCATCTACCTAGACTAATATATAGAGACTTATACTTCACATATATTTGATTAATATATGGAGTTAAGTATATAAAGGTGTGTGTGTGTGTATATATATTAAATGGCGATAGGGAAATGCCTACATTGATAGGCATTATGAGTAAAATATTGTTATAATCATAACAACCAGAAATAATACTACATAAAGGGTGATTACCTATTAAAGGATAATCCTTATATAACTTGTAAATAAAGTATACTTACATATGGTAAGGATATTTTTTCTTTCTATGACAAGTGAGAAGTTACTCTCCACGACAAGTACTATTAGAGTGTGCAATATACATAATTCCTTAACCAATAGGATTTAGTTAAAATAAATATTTTAGTGAGGCTAAGCAACTATTTTTGGGTTGGGCGCATGCCCAGAGGTGGTTACTTGACTACGAAATTGAGGGAGACCTGCCTCAACAAAGTTAATGGTAGATGTACTACCTTGATTTGTGGGAATCTTGGCACACCCTAGGGAAAAAAAATGTTTCTCCTTTGGTTATTTAATAAGTTATGAAATTCATTTGAAGGGGGGGGCAGGCTGAGCTAAAGGAGGGATAACACTAAGTTCTGAGGAAACACATTGCTTGTTTCGTTGTATTGCCTCGGCCAGAACTGCACCTTGGTATTGAGTAAGGTATGCATTTATTTAAGTAAGTATGCATTAGGAAAGACCTCTTTATGCGTGGAATTGATTGTCTGCGAGTTGATTCACAACGCACGCCTAGAACTAGTATAGCTTAAACCTAGTATGTATTCCATCTTATGCTTGGATATATAGTTAAGAACATAGGTCTTGAATCTTGCTTAGATAAATCATGTATGCGTTGGCCATCATATACGATTGGGATCTTTCCTACTATGGGTTTCATATGTGATATGAGTTTTTATATATATATTCACATATGTGAGACGATACCCTCTATGTGTGATTGGTAGATCTGTTTCTGTTGAAAGAATTTGGGCATCAATTGATATGAGATTATATATATTCATATACATAAAATTATACCCTCTACTTGTGTCAATACGATGGCAGATCTGAACCTCTTTGAAAGTAATTAGGCGTCAATATGATTTATGGGTTTCATATGTGATCCGA
>LPNX010730815.1:532279-553095 GCA_001517045.1 Pseudotsuga menziesii | reverse complement strand
CCCCCCCCCCCCGATTGAAGAACCTTTCGAGTGCCGATTACTTTTATTTACGGTGGGCACTTTTCTGATTAGGAATCGGACGATCTTTCGATCTTCTATCCCGCCATTGCGGATGCTTTTGAGCTTTCACCATCCGATTTGAAATCCCCCCGATGTCCGACGCAGGTAACAAAAGCGGAAGCCTTCACCATCTTCTATCCCGCCGTTGCGGATGAGTCTGAGCTTTCACCTCCTGATTAGAGAACCATCCGACGGCCGATCGGCCGATTATTTTCCGCCATGCGCGTATACCCGACGTGATAAACGTTAGACCCGTCCACCGTTGCGGGAGGAATATCACTCTCGACTGCTGATATGAAAACCCTCCGACGCCTAATTTATGGTCTCCTCGCATGTGTGAAAGGGTTTATATATAACGGGGGGCGACGGTTTGGTTTTTATATCATTATTTTCGCTATCGAGCACTATCACGTTGAGCTGTCATTATTTGGAGGGAGTGAAGGTCCCGCTGTCGCTGTACCAGCTTCCAGGTGGCAGAAGTGAAATTCCAACCGTCATCGACTCGCCCATTTCGCCTGATTGCCAGGTAGGTTTTTTTTCCCCATCGCACTTAAACTATTAATGGTTTTCTCCCAGGGGTTTATATGTTCCCGGCGGTTCCCTCATCCGGCTAGGTCTTAATCTTATAGGAGTAGGAAGTTCATCTTTTGACCATAAGGGGGAAGTGTTTTTACCCTTTGAGCAATTTTTTTTTCGCCTTTTGCTGCCTCGAACGCATAAGGGTTGTGGGGTTTCGAAGCAGACGGCCATTACGCCGTCTGCGCCAAACCTCCCTGCGCAGCCATGATAGGCAGAGGATTGATAGGTCTGAGGATTGCTTTAAGGGTTTGTTGGTCGACTGTTATTCCTGTGGTGCGTTACCCGGCCTTTTAAGTCGTAGCCGTTTCGCATTTCTGCACGGCCTCGTTGAGGTTTGAATGTTGAACCCATAGTTTTCCGGGGCGTATAGGTTTTTGAAAGGATTTCACAGTCACCAGTGTTGTTCCCTCGCCACTCGGACCCAGCCGGTTGCTCGCGCCATCACGCGCGACCCTGTGGTGCTCATTTGGATAAAACCCTAGCTGGTTAAAGGGGATATGTCGCCATTATAATTCGTTGATTGAAAACAGTGCGAGTAGTGTTTTTATGGAATTATCCTGTGCAGAAAGTGAAAATAATCCCCACGAAATGTATAGTCAAATTAATGTAACTTTCCCACCGCGAGTCGCATGAGTCTTCATTAGTTATGTGTCTTCTGGGCTTTATGGTTAAAGTGTTGACTGGCACGAGCCTTCGCTGTGTTTGCTATACAATAGAATAATAGCTGAATGTTGCACCTTGCATATGATATATATGTTTGCTTCAATGTATTGCTACCATGGGAAAAGTGGCATGTTGGAGAATAATGTAGATTTAATACTGGCATAAGTATGGTTGATAAGCTTGATTCATGTAGATCAGATCATAAAATGTTGCACCCTAGTCTCAAGGCATTATAGGGCTGAGTAATGTATGCATTGATACATTGAATCTTATCATACAAGGCATAGGACAATAGCACATTGCACAGCCTAAGGGGTTTATGTCTTAATTTCATTGACTGGTTACAGTCATGATGCACTTGAGAAAGAATAAACTGCTGCACAATGTCTGCAAATTCGAATTGCTTAATGTCACAATGTTATACATGGCAGGAGGAACTTACAATGTCCAAAAGGTAGAAAAAGAAGGCCCCTATGGTCGAAGAACAATCAGCAATAGAGGTCGTCACACAGACTGAATATATATATATGAAGACACCCAATGTATTTATGGTGTGGAGCCTGAGTATAAATGGGGTGACATATACAGATTGATTTCCTGCAGGGAGGTTCCTGACATGGGTCTTGAAGAAGAACCCATATATGCAAACATAGAGAAATCCGCCATCATGAAAGTGGCCACAAGACCAGAGCTGTTCCCTTGTTCTGAGGTGATTAGATGGATTCTACCCCATACAAATAAAGCCACAATGCTCATATGTAATGTGGAAGGCCAGGGCTATGCTGCATTTAGCCCAGGGTATGTGGCGTTGGCCTATCATCTGCCAGAACCTCAAATCTTTATATCTGATGCTTGGTTGGAGAACATCAAAATGGACCTGGTGGAAACCCTTAAGAGAATGCTCTTGCCGGGAAAGCTGTATAGACAGAGAGCAACTGGAGAGTATGATACAGCAAGCTTGAGGGCTCCTTACAAATTTATATCCCTGATACTGAATAGGATCTTCGGGAGATCCCATGGCAGACTCTTCAAATTTGAATGGATACCCATTATGTTTCATGTAGCAACCGAAGGAACAGTCTTCAATTGGGCTAGCCTAGTATCAAGCAGTCTTTCTTCTTGCGTGGCTGCTGCCTTGGGAGGAGAATCCAAGAAAAAGTCCGAATTCTACATGAGCTCGATATTGGTAGATTGTATACTGTGCAACCAGCCTTTCCCTGGTCTCAAGTGTGTTTGGGACAGGGAAAGGATGCCTGTGTATGCTGCCTATAGACCATTGTGGGCTCAGCAGTACCATAGCCACTACAGGGAGTTCTGCGAGCAGTTCATTATGCCATTCTACACACTCATCTTCCGGAAGGAATGTGACTGTATGTCAGAGGAGGCTATGCAGGTAATAGAAGAGCATGCAGACTATTTCCTGACTGAGAATGGCATGTACATCAGAATGTTTGGTGGCATGAAATGCCCCTTATTGCTACCCAAATATGCAACAGATTATGTTATTCATAAAGAGGAAGTCAGGCAGGTATTCATTGATGGAATAGGGAATTACCTTTTTGAGCAAAAGAAGGCTACATATCCTCCGCTACCATTCAAACTAGGTAGCTGCAGATTTTCCAAGGTAAAAGAAGCTGTTGAGTTCATAGAAGAATTGGGGAAGTTCCATTTTGGTGAGATTCCTTTTCGAAGGAATGATACTCATGGTAAAATGGGAGAGCACTGCAAAGAACATAAAGTACATTTTGAGTACACTCACCACTTTGACAAGGAAGAATCTGTCTTCCGAAGTGCCCCTAACTTGACAGCTCTGAGAAAAAGGTTTAAGCCTAAGAACCCCACCAAGGGTGAAAAGGGGTCTGAACAAGCCAAAGCTGAGCAAGCCAGAGATGAAGAAGAGGCCAAGAGGAGACAGGAAGAGGCCTAGAAGCTAGAACAGGAAGCTGCAGAATGGTTGCAGAAAGGAGAAGAAGAAAAAAGAAAAGTTGCCCAAGAAGCAGCTGAAAAGGCACAAGAGGCAGCCAAAGAAACAGAAGAGGCAGCCAGACAGGCAGCTGAGGAAGCAAAAAGAAAGCTAGAGGAAGAGCTCCAAAAGCAGGAGGCTGAAAAAACAGAGCTGCCACAACAATCAATTGCTGAAACATCAACAGGACAGACCCAGGAGGAGGAAAACCTCGAGGTACAAATCCTTCAAGTACCTGCTGCTAGCACCCTGGTGACTCCTATGCTCTAGCTAGTGCCTTTCATCCAAATAAAGGGTGAAGAAGTCCCCAACTTCAATACTGTCTATTATGACAGGGCCACCAAAAGAATAATGAGGAGGACATAAAAGAAGATTGAAGCAAAAGACCTATCAGGGAGGATGGTAACAGATACAGCCGTCATGCTAGGGACAGACAAGGATCCTAGGCTCACGATAAGAGCTGGGGCTGCACTAATCGATGCCTCCATAGATAACATAAATCAGGTAATGATTGAACTAGAGTCAGCTAAGAAGACCTCTGCTTAGCTAAAAGACACACTGAGAAAATAAAGAGATGAGGGTAATAGACTCAAGAGGAAATATGAACACATGAAAAGGGAACTGGAATCCTCAAAAGGTGAAGTCCATGCACTTCAAGTGGAGATACAAACCAAAGGAACAGCAAAGGAGTCCCTAAAAAACGTACAACAGGAAGCCCAAAGTCTAAAGAAGGAAAAGGAGCAGTTACTGTCAAAGGTGATAGATCTGGAAGAGCAATAGAAGATCATCTATGAGGCGAGTGATTCAAAAGTTCAAGAGCTAAAAGGGAAGCTAGCTTCTCTGACTGCTGATCTGGAGGCAACCAAGGAACAACAAGTCGATTTGCAGCCATTTAAAGAATATATCCTGGCTCAAAAGGCTAAAATGCTACAACTGCAAACTGCTCTGGAAGAAGAGAGGTGCAAAGTCCTTCAGATTGACAGCAGGCTAGAAGAGATCATGGAAACTTCCTCATACTTCGTTGATCGATCTTAGGAGGTTCTTGAGGTCTTGAGTGCCAGAATGTCAAGGCCGAAAGATGATGCCGAGACTCCAGAAGAGCTACCAGAAAAAGACCATCAATCCCTGAAGAGAGATCACAACCTGATAGATTTCACCATCAGTACTGCAGAAGAATTCAAGAAGGCTGTAAAAAAGATGCAGGGAGCATGCTCAGAGTATTTCAGTAGGCTCCTGAATACGTACAACCGATGTCAAACAGAGGATAAGCATAGGCTTGAAGAGTTCCCAGACCATGAGGCCTTTATGGAAATATTATAGAAAAGATATCAAGATGCAGGGGCCAGAACTCAGCAGATTAGAGCCATTGATGACCTAGTACTGAAGAACGAGGTAGGCCACGCAGCCGTTAGCATGTAGTTTCTAGAATATCAGCTTTGGTTGAGTCCATCAAGGATCGAGGCCATCAAGAACCAAGTTGAAAAGTTTGAAATCAACATTCAGTTCCTAGATCCATGCTCTTTTGAAGGCATTGCTACTGAAGCAGCAGCATGGAAGAAGTTCTTAGATAGCCAGGCGGGACCCTCCCCATAAAGGACTGGTCAAACTTTGTAATAATTTAATATTTTGTAAAATTTTTTGAGAAATGAAGCGTTGGGAAAGCAAAAGGTTGGGAAGCCCAACCATTTTGACCTTTTGTATAAAAGTAGGAAGCGTAGAAGGAATAAGGGATTTTTTCCCCAGTAAGACTGGTGATGACATATTGTAAGAAGAACTACTTCATTTTGCAATAGAAATTACAGTTTTCCTATTGAAAGAAGATCGGTGGGATTTCAAATGTTTTGCCATGGATAGTTGAAATATGAACTACTTTGTTTTTCAACATTGTGTCCATGAATCGTGAGATCGTTCTAACTTTATGACCTATGTCTTGTTTAAATGATTTCTGATTTATTTTATGAAATAACCACCATGAGTAATGCATGCTTATCATGAAACAATTAGTTATCTGGTTGTGGAAATATCTTTCATTGTTCATGCTTGTAAAAGTAAATGTCAGCTATCTGTAATTGCTTTTATCATGTGTGCACATCCGCATTACTCATATATATTGAATATAAGTTGGCTCCCCGGGAATAGGTAGATAGAGATAGATGGATAGATAGATAGCTAGGTCAGTGCATAGATGCATGTGTGATTCAAATGTTGGTGAGCCTAAGACGAGAGGTAAGAACTTGCGCATCACATTGTGACTACTCCCTGCATTCTTCACCACTCTGCATGTTTAGTTCGATTCTTGCATAGCATTCTTAAGTTAAAATACAAATTCCAGTGGACTGGGACGCAACCGGTAAAGCCTTTGTTTGTGTTTGACCTACGGTAGCCGGACCGCAAAACCGGACGGATTCCCTATACTAAACAATCAATGGGCTAGTTGGGAACGTTGATTGGGGAGAATCCCTTTCTGTTGTCGCCTGCGAATTTCCATTCCTCAACAGTTCTGGCGCTAGAAGGAGGGCCGCCAGTAAATGGTTGGCCATGGAACTTAATTCCCCGAGACTATCCTACTAGCAGATGTTTCGAAGCTTGCAACCTAACTGAAGAATTTGCAGATTTCGGTATTATCCTTGAAGGATTGTTTTTCCCAGCGACTTATCTGTTTACCTTTGCTCATGGCTGGTAATCAACCCAACCCTCTGCCGACATGGAAAGCTACGTCCCTTCTGAACTTAACATCTCCTTTGCATAATCTACCTCAAGCCTTTGACAAGCTTGTGCCTAAGTTTGACCCTGAGGAAGGGATTGATGTCGATGATCACCTCCAAAGCTTTTACCTAGCATTAGAAGGGCTAAGGGATGGGGAGTATGAAGATGTGGTTTGTAGGCTGTTCCCGCACACTCTAAAAGGAGCAGCAGCATCTTGGTATTTCAGTCTGCCTGCAAACTCCATTCCTAATTGGAACACCTTTGAGAGAGTTTTCAGAAGCAAATATACAACCCTAAAAACGCATGCCTCATTGATGAAATATCTTGGTCACTTAAGAAAAGAGAAGAATGAAAAGGTACATAGTTTCACACAGATATTTTCAATGTACCTAAAAAACTTTTCTGCAGTTGACAGACCTTCAGAAAAGGTTTTAATTGAGTATTACACCTCAGTCCTGGGGCCTGAACTGGCCATGTTTGCCAAGATGAAAGTCAAGCCTACCCTGGTAGAGACTTATGAAGAGGATGAAAGGGTAGAGTCTGAAAGTGAGAGTGTAGAAGATTATCCTGATTCACTGGAAGACAAGACTGTCGCCAAAAGAGTCTCACTATTGTCTAAACCTAGAGAAGATCAATCACATGATTACTAGGGAATGATGAAAATGCTCCAGAAATTATCCAACCGAATAATAGATCTGGAAAGGGAAAGAGACATTCAGAAATCTTATAAGCCTCACTATCCAAAAAGAGAAAACAACGACCAATGGCAGGTTCCTCCTCCCAATTCGGCATAAATAAACATAACAAAAGTAGGAGGGGATAATTTATGTACCTTTCACCAACAACCTCATTCTGAGAAGAAGTGTCCTCAATGGTTACATTCAATGACATTGGTGATGAACAAGTTGTTGGACCCTAAATTGATTAAGGACAGTGGTGAGGAAGAAAAGGAGAAACAGATCATAAGAAAACCAGAGGATGATACTATGTTCTCATGGAATGGTATTTCATTGTTTGACATTGAAGATGACACCCCTAAACCTGAAAGCACATCTACGACTACGAAGGACCTGAGTGTCATAGGCCAAGACAATGAAGTGATGTCTAAAATGGACACTGGGCAGGAGAATGTTAAGAAATTGGACGAAGGCAAAATGCGTGAGAACAATACCCTCAACCAGAGGACCAATCCAGTCACGAAAACTGTCAAACCTGTAGAAGAACAGACAAGAGTTAGTGGGAAAAAATTTGATGAAACTCATGAGCTAACCAAGGATGTACCTACTCATAACCAGCTAGGAGAAGAAGACCAAGAACCAGGCTGGAAAAAAAACCTTGACACACCGCCTTTCCTCTTAACTCTAGAAATATTGAATTATAATGTGCATAACTGCTTGATGGAATCTGGAGCAGCAGTGAATGTGATGCCCCTTGAGATTTGTAAAAAGATTAACGGACAGCTAGAGTCCACACCTCGTGAAGTAACGCAATTAGATCGCACAGGTGTCAAGGTGGTGGGAGAAATGAAGAATGTCCTCATTCGTTTGGCTGCAAACAACAAGATATGCCAATTCATTGATATTATGGTGGCTGACATACCAAGGGGATATGGGCTCATTCTCAACCGAGATTGGGCTACCATGTTGAAAGGTTATTTTGCTTCAGATTGGTCCCACCTATTGTTACCTCTCAAAGGTACCCCAAATCCAATAAAGATTCTAAGAGAACCATACATGAAGCATACTGTCACTAAGTTAGGATAAGGAAATGAGTCTGCTGATTCTATCTTGGGAAGCTACCTGACTGAGCTTAAGCTAAGACATCATTCCTCAAAAAGGGCTAGTCCTGTGATGGACACTCAGCCTGAGCTCCTTCAACTCCCTCAAGTTGAAAGTGATGATAGCAGGATTTTAGATATGGGTTCCATTTCAATAACAGCACAATTGGACCATGGTTAGGTAACTCATGTCTAAATCCAGCTCATTCCTTAGTCCTCTAGTTTTAAAATTTCAGGAATGGGCAAAATTTTTGTTTTCTTTTGTTTTTCTTTTTGTACATAAATAAATTGTTTGTTTTTACTAGGTGCTGGTTTTCTTGCTTTAATGCTTTGATGTTTTTCTTTCTTTGATTGTTTTCTTTGCTAATGTTTTCCTTTAGTACTTTGCTTTCTTTCCTTTTGGTTTTGAATAAAGAGGCAAACTTTTGGTTGCAATGGAAACATCAGGGTTCTTTATTAACTAAAATCTTGAGTGAGAGACTGTGCTTTAAAGCATAAGAATGTCTTCTAGTAACCGTATTCCTAACTGGCATGCATTCATTGGAGTCTCACTTAACCCTTGTAAATAACTCAGAAGTAAAGGAGGTCTGGAATACTATTTCGAGGCTCCGTCCACCTCACATTTTAATATCCGAGGCGGTGACAGCATAAGATCCACGGAAAGGAAGCAGAGTAAGACAGTATATCATATATAAATGATCCCATGCCATAATGTCAGAAAAGCTAAAAGCTATCAAGAGTCAAAACTCCTAAAAGGAATAAGACATACCAAAACAAAGCTTGACAAGCATGAAATACTAAAATGGCCACAAGATCCTCTCCGTTCTTGAATTAAAATATGAAGTATCTTGTTCACACAAAAGGACACTATGGGATAGAGGATCCTGAATTAAAATTCAGTAAGAAAGGCCTACAGGAGGAATCATATCAAAGGATTAAAATTTAAATAGCACAAAAGTGCAAATTGGCATGGGAATGAGGAACAAAAGGATTATACTGCTTACTATATATTACAATCCTGTGGTATCCAAGCTGGAAACTACCTAAGGAGAGACAAAATAAACCTCACATACTTGGCCTCAAAAGAGTTATTCAGACCTAAAACACTGCTGATGTTACCTTCTACCGAAAGAATGGGCTTCATTTGAGTAACTTAATGCATAATTTGGGTTGGCTTAGAAATACAGACATCTAGAAGATTTCGATTTTAGTCAGACAGTCTTGAGCTGGGAAAAGAGTTAATTCAGAAATATGGGGTTCACCAGGTAGTCACCAATTGTTGCAGCTCCAACAATTTCCCAAAATTCTAAAAATTTCTGGGACCCTCCTTTGTTTTGGATTAGCTTGTTTTGCCTTCCCTACTTTGATGCATTGTTTTCTCAGAATGTTTTAATGCTTGAAGCCTTGGAAAGCCTTTGGAAACTAGCCGGATTGCTGTTGTTGAACGTACTTGAAGCTTGTTGAAATCAAAAGTTGTTTGGCTTGAGTTTTCCGCCGTTGCGATTGTTGTGAAGTCCCCCCCCCCCAATTGAAGAACCTTCCGACTGCCGATTCCTTTTATTTACAGCGGGCACTTTTCTGATTAGGAATCAGATGATCTTTTGATCTTCTATCCCACCATTGTGGATGCTTTTGAGCTTTCGCCATCTGATTTGAAATCCCCACGATGTCCGACGCAGGTAACAAAAGTGGAAGCCTTCACCATCTTCTATCCCGCCGTTGCGGATGAGTCTGAGCTTTCACCTCCCGATTAGAGAACTGTCCGACGGCCGATCGGCCGATTATTGCCTGCCATGCACGTATACCCGGCGTGATAAACGTTGGACCCGTCCGCCATTGCGGGAGGAAGATCACTCTCGACTACCGATATGAAAACCCTCCAATGCCCGATTTATGGTCTCCTCGCACGTGTGAAAGCGTTTATATATAATGGGGGGTGATGGTTTGGTTTTTATATCGTTATTTTCGCTATCGAGCACTGTCGTGGTGAGCGCTATCACGTTGAGTTGTCGTTCTTTGGAGAGAGTGAAGGTCCCGCTGTCACTGTACCAGCTTCTAGATGGCAGAAGTGAAATTCCAACCGTCATCGACTCGCCCGTTTCACCAGATTGCCAGGTAGGTTTTTTTTTCCCCATCGCACTTAAACTATTAATGGTTTTCTCCCAGGGGTTTAGATGTTCCCGGCGGTTCCCTCATCCGGCTAGGTCTTAAGCTTATAGGAGTAGGAAGTTCATCTTTTGGCCATAAGGGGGAAGCGTTTTAACCCTTTGAGCAGTTTTGTTTTCGCCTTTTGCTGCCTCGAACACATAGGGGTTGAGGGGTTTCAGTGCAGACGGCCGTTACGCCGTTTGCGCCAAACCTCCCTGCGCAGCCATGATAGGCAAAGGATTGACACGTCAGAGGATTGCTTTAAGGGTTTGTTGGTCGACTGTTATTCCCGTGGTGCATTACCCGGCCTTTTAAGCCGTAGCCGTTTCGCGTTTCTGCACGGCCTCGTCGAGGTTTGAATGTTGAACCCGTAGTTTGTCATGGCGTATAGGTTTTTGAAAGGATTTCATAGTCACTAGTGTTGTTCCCTTGCCACTTGGACCCAGCCGGTTGCTCGCGCCATCACGCGCGACCCTGTGGTGCTCATTTGGCTAAAACCCTAGCTGGTTAAAGGGGATATGTAGCCATTATAAGTCGTTGATTGAAAACAATGCGGGTAGTGTTTTCATGGAATTATCCTGTGCAGAAAGTGAAAATAATCCCTGCGAAATGTATAGTCAAATTAATGTAACTTTCCTGCCACGAGTCGCATGAGTCTTCATTAGTTATGTGTCTTCTGGGCTTTATGGTTAAAGTGTTGACTGGCACGAGCCTTCGCTGTGTTTGCTATACAATAGAATAGTAGCCGAATGTTGCTCCTTGCATATGATATATATGTTTGCTTCAATGTATTGCTACCATGGGAAAAGTGGCATGTTGCAGAATAATGTAGATTTAATACTGGCATAAGTATGGTTGATAAGCTTTCTTCATGTAGATCAGATCATAAAATGGTGCACCCTAGTCTCAAGGCATTATAGGGCTGAGCAATGTATGCATTGATACACTGAACCTTATCATACAAGGCATAGGACAATAGCACATTGCACAGCCTAAGGGGTTTATGTCTTAATTTCATTGACTGGTTACAGTCATGATGCACTTGAGAAAGAATAAACTGCTGCACAATGTCTGCAAATTCGAATTGCTTAATGTCACAATGTTATACATGGCAGGAGGAACTTACAATGTCCAAAAGGCAGAAAACGAAGGCCCCTATGGTTGAAGAAAAATCAGCAATAGAGGTTGTCACACAGACTGAATATATATATATATATATGAAGACACCGAATGTATTTCTGGTGTGGAGCCTGAGTATAAATGGGGTGACATATACAGATTGATTTCCCGCAGGGAGGTTCCTGACATGGGTCTTGAAGAAGAATCCATATATGCGAACATAGAGAAATCCGCCATCATGAAGGTGGCCACAAGGCCAGAGCTGTTCCCTTGTTCTGAGGTGATTAGATGGATTCTACCCCATACAAATACAGCCACAATGCTCATAGGGAATGTGGAAGGCCAGGGCTATGCTGCATTTAGCCCAGGGTATGTGGCGTTGGCCAATCATCTGCCAGAACCTCAAATCTTTATATCTGATGCTTGGCTGGATAACATCAAAATGGACCTGGTGGAAACCCTTAAGAGAATGCTCTTGCCGGGAAAGGTGTATAGACACAGAGCAACTGGAGAGTATGATACAGCAAGCTTGAGGGCTCCTTACAAATTTATAGCCCTGATGCTGAATAGGATCTTCGGGAGAGCCTATGGCAGACTCTTCAAATTTGAATGGATACCCATTATGTTCCACGTAGCAACCCAAGGAACAGTCTTCAATTGGGCCAGCCTAGTATCAAGTAGTATTTCTTCTTGCGTGGCTGCTGCCTTGGGAGGAGAATCCAAGAAAAAGTCCGAATTTTACATGAGCTCGATATTGGTAGATTGTATACTGTGCAACCAGCCTTTCCCTGGTCTCAAGTGTGTCTGGGACAGGGAAAGGATGCCTGTGTATGCCGCCTATAGACCATTGTGGGCTCAGCAGTACCATAGCCACTACAGGGAGGTCTGGGAGCAGTTCATTATGCCACTCTACACACTCATCTTCCGGAAGGAATGTGACTGTATGTCAGAGGAGGCTATGCAAGTAATAGAAGAGCATGCAGACTATTTCCTGACTGAGAATGGCATGTACATCAGAATTTTTGGTGGCATGAAATGCCCCTTATTACTACCCAAATATGCAACAGATTAAGTTATTCATAAAGAGGAAGTCAGGCAGGTATTCATTGATGGAATAGGGAATTACCTTTTTGAGCAAAAGACGGCTACATATCCTCCGCTGCCATTCAAACTAGGTAGCTGCAGATTTGCCAAGGTAAAACAAGCTGCTGAGTTCATACAAGAATTGGGGAAGTTACATTTTGGTGAGATTCCTTTCCGAAGGAATGATACTCATGGTAAAATGGCAGAGCACTGCAAAGAACATAAAGTACATTTTAAGTACACTCACCACTTTGACAAGGAAGAATCTGTCTTCCGAAGTGCCCCTAACTTGACAGCTCTGAGAAAACGTTTTAAGCCTAAGAACCCCACCAAGGGTGTAAAGGGGGTTGAACAAGCCAAAGCTGAGCAAGCCAGAGCTGAAGAAGAGGCCAAGAGGAGACAAGAAGAGGCCCAGAAGCTAGAACAAGAAGCTGCAGAATGGCTGCAGAAAGGAGAAGAAGAAAAAAGAAAAGCTGCCCAAGAAGTAGTTGAAAAGGCAAAAGAGGCAGCCAAAGAAACAGAAGAGGCAGCCAGACAGGCAGCTGAGCTAGCAAAAAGAAAGCTAGAGGAAGAGCTCCAAAAGCAGGAGGCTGAAAAAAAAGAGCTGCCACAACAATCAATTGCTGAAACATCAACAGGACAGACCCAGGAGGAGGCAAACCCCAAGGTACAAATCCTTCAAGTACCTGCTGCTAGCACCCTGGTGACTCCTACACTCCAGCTAGTGCCTTTCATCCAGAAAAAGGGTGAAGAAGTCCCCGACTTCAATACTGTCTATTATGACAGGGCCACCAAAAGAATAATGAGGAGGACAGAAAAGAAGATTGAAGCAAAAGACCTATTAGGGAGGATGGTAACAGATACAGCCGTCATGCTAGGGACAAACAAGGATCCTAGGCTCACGATAAGAGCTGGGGATGCACTAATCGATGCCTTCGCAGATAACATAAATCAGGTAATGATTGAACTAGAGTCAGCTAAGAAGACCTCTGCTCAGCTAAAAGACACACTGAGAAAAGAAAGAGATGAGGGTAATAGACTCAAGAGGAAATATGAACACATGCAAATGGAACTGGAATCCTCAAAAGGTGAAGTCCATGCCCTTCAAGTGGAGATACAAGCCAAAGGAACAGCACAGGAGTCCCTAGAAAACATACAACAGGAAGCCCAAAGTCTAAAGAAGGAAAAGGAGTAGTTACTGTCAAAGGTGATAGATCTGGAAGAGCAGCAGAAGATCATCTATGAGGCCAGTGATTCACAGGTTCAAGAGACAAAAGGGCAGCTAGCATCCCTGACTGCTGATCTGGAGGCAGGAAAGGAACAACAAGTCAATTTGCATCCATTTAAAGAATATATCCTGGCTCAAAAGTCTAAAATGCTACAACTACAAACTGCTCTGGAAGAAGAGAGGTGCAAAGTCCTTCAGATTGACAGCATGCTAGAAGAGATCATGGAAACTTCCTCATACTTCATTGATCAATCTCAGGAGGTTCTTGAGGTCTTGAGTGCCAGAATGGCAAGGCCGGAAGATGATGCCGAGACTCCAGAAGAGCTACCAGAAAAAGACCATCAAGCCCTGAAGAGAGATCACAACCTGATAGAGTTCGCCATCAGTACTGCAGAAGACTTCAAGAAGGCTGTAAAAAAGACACAGGGAGCATGCTCAGAGTATTTCAGAAGGCTCCTGAATACGTACAACCGATGTCAAATAGAGGATGAGCATAGGCTTGAAGAGTTCCCAGACCATGAGGCCTTTATGGAAATATTACAGAAAAGATATCAAGATGCAGGGGCTGGAAATCAGCAGATTAGAGCCATTGATGACCTAGTACTGAAGAACGAGGTAGGCCGTGCAGCCGTTAGCATGCAATTTCTAGAAGATCAGCTTCGGTTGAGTCCAGCAAGGATCGAGGCCATCAAGAGCGAAGTTGAAAAGTTTGAAATCAACATTCAGTTCCTAGAGCCATGCGCTTTTGAAGGCATTGCTACTGAAGCAGCAGCGTGGAAGAAGTTCTTAGATAGCCAAGCGGGACCCTCCCCATAAAGGACTGGTCAAACTTTGTAATAATTTAATATTTTGTAAATTTTTTTGAGAAATGAAGCGTTGGGAAAGCAAAAGGTTGGGAAGCCCAAAGGTCACTTTGGGCAGCCCAACCATTTTGACCTTTTGTATAAAAGTAGGAAGCATAGAAGGAATAAGGGATTTTTTCCCCAATAAGACTGGTGATGACATATTGTAAGAAGAACTACTTCATTTTGCAATAGAAATTACAGTTTTCCTGTTGAAAGAAGATCGGTGGGATTTCAAATGTTTTGCCATGGATAGTTGAAAGATGAACTACTTTTTTTTTCAGCATTGTGTCCATGAATCGTGAGATCGTTCTAACTTTATGACCTATGTCTTGTTTAAATGATTTCTGATTTATTTTATGAAATAACCACCATGAGTAATGCATGCTTATCATGAAACAATTAGTTATCTGGTTGTGGAAATGTCTTTCATTGTTCATGCTTGTAAAAGTAAATGTCAGCTATCTGTAATCGCTTTTATCATGTGTGCACATCCGCATTACTCATATATATTGAATATAAGTTGGCTCCCCGGGGATAGGTATATAGAGATAGATGGATAAATAGATAGATAGGTCAGTGCATAGATGCATGTGTGATTCAAATGTTGGTGAGACTAAGATGAGATGTAAGAACATGTGCATCGCATTGTGACTGCTCCCTGCATTCTTCACCACCCTGCATGTTTAGTTCAATTCTTGCATAGCATTCTTAAGTTAAAATACAAATTCCGGTGGACTGGGCCGCAACCGGTAAATCCTTTGTTTGTGTTTGACCTACGGTAGCCGGACTGCAAAACTCGACGGATTCCCTATACCAAACAATCAACGGGCTAGTTGGGAACGTTGATTCGGGAGAATCCCTTTCTGTTGTCGCCTGCGAATTTCCAGGCCTCAACAAGTTATTTAACAGTTATGTTCTTATTAATCAGTCAGTTAAGATTGGTACCTACCATCACTAATCCGGTATCATAAATGTCCAACACTCAACAATAATAACTGATATGTGAAACCATCCTAACCTACATCTGCATCCTCCCTATCCTTCCTATACTAGTACAAAGTGGATGCCAGCTGTACTGACCTTCCCACACAGAACCTGAGAGTGGTAGCGTCGGCTAACTAGCGGACCTAGCCTCTCCTAGTAGGCATCCTACCATCATCATCACAACAACTTGGGGAGCATGTCTCAACACTGCCCTCCCACGACCTCGGGTATAAAAGTGACATAGGGTGGGAAATGCATCCATCCCTCTCAACATACTGGGTACATACTCCATCAAACCATACTATGTTGCTATTGATTTTATTGGTACATGTCATCGTACCATCACTTGGAAATTAAGGCTCTCTTCAAGATATGTATTGAGTCATACTTTGTATCACACACTTGGCTATCACATAGCCCCTGTACCCTGCAGGTTAGCACTATGCAACACATGCATTCATAACAATATTAATCAATAGCTGGTCCATATCATCAACATTATTTCCTTTCATCACATAAAATCATAAAATTAATCGCATCATGGATGGGTGCCCATGTACCACATCATACATTTCACATCATATCAATGATTACAATCAACTATATGTTTTTGTTATGCAATAAATAAATGAATCTCATGACGACTACTGCATGATAATCGCATAAGCACAATAATTTCGTATAAATGATAATCATCATAACATCATAATCAAAGGATCTACATAGGCATGTTAATCATTGTAACATCATGATCAAAGCATAATATAAGCATGATAATATCATAATATCATAATTAGAGCATAATCCTGATAACATCATAACATCAATAAATAATCACATATAACATGCCAAAATATAGTTTAAGTATAGTTGAGTCCACAGATAATAAGTAAATGCAGTGTAATAAGTCTAAGTGATAAATATGCCGGAGTTAAAATATGGGGCACTACATACACCCACCCTTCAGGAAACTTTGTCCTGAAGTTATGGTCAAAATAGTGAGGGAAAATCTCGATGCATAGTCTCTGTGTCCTCCCAGGTAGCAGATCCTGGGCTATACTTGTCCCGCTAGACCTCAACTTGGTCCACGTGTTGACTATGGAGATGTCGAACCCTATGATCCATTATACGTAATGGTTCGGCTGTGAAGGTTCCCTCGTCTGAGACCTGCAAGTCCTTCCAATGAATCTTGTGAGACTCATCGGCTATGTAATTTCACAATACTGAAACATGAAATACATTATGAGTCCTATACAAGTGGGGTGGCAGTGCAAGATGATAAGCTACCGGTCCGATTCTTTCAAGAATATTGAATGGCCCTATAAATCGATGTGACAACTTGGTTCCCCTTCCAAACCGAATGGTACTTTTATTCGGTTGGATGTGTATAAATACGCGATCCCCTACCTCATAACTTCTATCAGTTCTGTGTGCATCAGCATAACTCTTTTGTCTATCCTGTGCTTCTTTAAGCCGCTTCCTGATCTGTACCACTTGCTCTTCCATCTCCTGAAGCAACTCAGGCCCGACTAAAACATGATCCTCCAACCTGTCCCAACTGAGTGGAGTCCTGCAAGGTCTCCCATACAATGCTTGGTATGGAGTCATACCAATGGAGCTATGATGACTGTTGTTATATGAAAACTCCACTAGAGGAAGATATTTCTCCCACAGTGTCTGTTGATCCATAACATACATCCTAAGCATGTCCTCAATCACTTGATTCACCCTCTCTATCTGCCCATGTGTCTCAGGATGATAAGCTGAGCTTAAGTTCAGCTGGGTCCCTAATTTTGACTACATGCTTGTCCAAAATCTGGAGGTAAACTTACGGTCTCGGTCAGAAATTATCTTCTTTGGAACTCCATGAAGGCGTACAATTTCATTTATGAATACCCTTGCTACATCCGTCACATCATAAGTATCTCTCACTGGAATGAAGTGGGCACTTTTTGTTAGTTTGTTGACCACCATGAGTATAGCATTATGTCTCGAGGATGTGAGGGGAAATCCCACAACGAAGTCCATGGAAATGACTTCCCATTTAGTCTCAGGAATATCATGAGGCTGTAAGAGACCGGCTGGGTGTCGATGATCTACCTTGACTTGCTAACATTCTAGGCATTTTGAAACAAAATCCACTACATCGCTCTTCATACTGGCCCAGAAGAAGAGCTTCTTCATGTCTGCATACATCTTCTTCACTCCAGGGTGTGCACAATAATGTGCCCTATGGGCCTCTCTAAGGATTGCTTCCCTGAGATCACCTTCTTTAGGGATATACATCCTCCCTTGGTACCGCAGCAACCCATCTTCCTCAATATGGTACCCATAATACTTCGACTCACACTTCTTCCCACTCTGAATATATGAGGTTACCTTTATATACCAACCATCTCCCAAGAGTTGTTCGAGCACTTTCTCCTTCAAATCCACTCTCAAGGGGATTAAGGAGAAAATCCTCAGCCTTCAGCTTAGAGAGTCTGCCACCACATTCTCCTTTCCTTTGATATATGAGATACCAAAGTCATACTCACTCATGAACTCACTCCATCGTCGCTGCCTAGCATTTAGATCCCTTTGTGTAAAAATATACTGCAAACTCTGATGATCTGTTTTAAGTGTGAAACTTCTGCCAACCAGGTAGTGCCTCCATAACTTTAGTGCCAGCATTACTGCTTCCAATTCTAAATCATGTGTGGCATATTGCTCCTCATGAGGCTTCAACTTACGATATGCATAAGCTATTACTCCACCTTCCTGCATTAGAACTACTCCTAACCCTTGCTTCGAGGCATCAATACATACCATGAAGTCTTTATCCATGTCTGGTACCCATAAGATTGGTGCACTCATGAGCACTCTCTTTAATTTAGCAAAAGCGGCATAACATTCATTGGTCCACTCATATCGGATTCCCTTTCGCTGCAAGGTGGTGATGGGTTTTGCAATCTTGGAGAATCCTTCTACAAATCTTTGGTAATACCCTGCTAATCCCATGAAGCTACGCACCTCATGTGCATTCTTTGGAATTGGCCAATCCTCGATGGCCTTCATCTTTTCTGGGTCCACTGAGATCCCTTCTCCTGAGATGATATGCCCTAAGTAGTGAATCTCCTTTTGGAAGAAAGAACACTTTGACAATTTACCAAATGTTTTATGTTCCCTTAAGCAAGTTAAGACTAACCGCAAGTGCTCCTCGTGCTCCTTCTCATCCTTAGAATATATAAGAATGTCATCTAAGAATACCTGTACAAAGTGGTCCAAGTAATTCCGAAAGACACTATTCATGAGGCTCATGAATACTGCTGGAGCATTGGTCAAACCAAATGGTACTACTACGAACTCATAATGCCCAAATCGAGTTCGAAAAGTAGTCTTAGAAATGTCATTTTCTTTAATCCTGAGCTGGTGATAGCCCGACCGCAAATCAATCTTAGAGAAGACTGATGCACCTTTCATCTGATCAAATAGGTCATCAATTCTTGGTATAGGATACCTATTCTTGACTGTGGCTTTGTTCAAATCCCTATAATCTATGCACAATCGCAAAGATCCATCCTTCTTCTTAACAAAGATCACTGGTGCTCCCCATGGTGAGATACTAGGTCTAATTAGTCCCAAGTCTAGCAACTATTTTAACTAGATCTTTAACTCTCAAAGCTCAGGGGTTGTCATGCTATAAGGAGTCTTTAAGATCGGCTCTGCACCGGGTTTCAGTTCGATCGTGAAATCAAGCTCTTGTTCTGGAGGTAGTTGTGGAAGTTCTTCTGGAAAGACATCCTTGAACTCAGATAATACTGGGTAAGAATTCAAGGAGGGTCCTTTACTATCGCTCACCCTCTCAACTACAAACAACTGACATCCTTGTCTTAAACACCTTTTAGCTTTCACCATGGAGATGAAATAGAGGGATATTTTCCTCTTTCAACCCTGGATTTGAATTGCTTGACCCTCATCATCAAGGCACAAGAATTTCTTCGCATAGAAATCCATGAAAGCTCTATGGCCTTCTAACCAATCCATGCCGACAATGAGGTCATAGGTGCCCAAATTGGTGACATAAGCGTCCATCTTAGTGGTGCATACTCCTAAGTCAACTTGACACCCCCTTACCTTCAGACCTACTGCTTGTTTAACCCCTGAAGCCATCTCGACTGATTCAAAATCATCATGCTCACAGGCTGCCAACCCACATTTATCTAATGCATATGGTGAAATAAAACTATCTGTTGCACTAGGATCAAATAAAATTTTAAGTTTGTCATTGTTTACTTTACCAGTGGATTCTACTACGGTGGACTGATGTTCTGCCTGGTGGTTGTGAACAGCTGCATGAATCTGATGAGTGTTATTAGAATTTCCCATGGATGCTTTTCATTCCTTCTGCCTGTTGCTGGTCTACCCCTTAGGACAATCCCACTAAAAATGAGGACCTACACATCCCCAACAAGAGACATTAGGTGGTGCTTGCATGTTGCTGGGAGGAGTCCTCTGGGATGTGTTCCTTCCCCTAGATCTTCTAAAACCTCCCGATCCTCTAAAGGAATTGCCCTGTGTTCATCCTCGGTTCGCATGGTTTGTTGACGAATCCTGCAATACTGAGTTAACTGGAGTGTTACCTCTCGGGGTGAACCTGTTACCATAAGGAGGATGTCTGGATTGCCCTCCTCTGAAGTATGGTCATGGGGCCTTCCCTATAACATACTGATTGGATCCTATCAACTTGCTTCCTCCCTTTGCATCTAACATATCCTTAGCATAGTGAGCATACTCAACTGCCATGGCAACTGAAGATGGATTCCACATCCGTACTGCGGCCCTGATCTTGTAGTTGAGTCCATACACAAATCGCTCCACCTGTCGATCATCTGAGTCCAAGTATGGAACATACTTTACCAGTTCCATGAATCTAACTTCATACTCTTCCACCGTCATGTTTCCCTGTACCAAAGCATGAAAGGAACCCGCATGTTGTTCCCTATAATAAGCCGGAAGATACTTCATGTTGAACCTCTCCTCGAATAACTCCCATGAAACAGACAAAGGAGTAAGATGCAATTGTTTCTCGAGGTCTGACCACCAATTTAGGGCATCACCCTTTAGCTGGAAGATGGCCATTCTAGCCTTGGAACTTGAGGTATACTAATTTAGTGCGAAGCACCTCTTCATACCCTCAAGCCATGCTTCGGCATGCTTACCCGGTCGTCGTCCTGAGAACTCGGGAATTTTGATCTTCTGCAGCTCTCTAGAAATATCCTGAAGTGGTTCTTGCCTTGGGCCCTGTGCCCTCTCAGAGTTTTCTTAGCTCACCTGTGTGGTTTCTACCTCTGCGATCCTCTCCGACTGCCTGTTTAGTGTGGCCATGATAGTTTCCAAGGATCTCAATATCACCCCCATCTCAAGACTAGAGGTTATCCTTGGCGGTGTCGGTGGTGGGGTCTGTGATGGCGGTGAGGGTGGTTGACCTGGGGTCAGTGGTGGCGGTGAGGGTGTTGACCTTGACCTCGACCTCTGCTTGTTTGAACCATGATAATTCCTGGCATATTCAATAACATTATTCCATTATTATCTAAATCTAATATTTGCAAAGATAAAATATAGTTATGCAATGTCTATATTTATACATAGAGACAAATTGTCAATATTTGCGTAAAACTT
>LPNX010730815.1:497836-527268 GCA_001517045.1 Pseudotsuga menziesii | reverse complement strand
AATCCGGTATCATAAATGTCCAACACTCAACAATAATAACTAATATGTCAAACCATCCTAACCTACGTCCGCATCCTCCCTATCCTTCCTCTGCTAGTACAAATTGGATGCTAGCTGTACTGACCTTCCCACACAGAACCTGAGAGTGGTAGCGTCGGTTAACTAGTGGACCTAGCCTCTCCTAGCAGGCATCCGACCATCGTCATCACAACAACTTGGGGAGCGTGTCTCAGAACTGCCCTCCCATGACCTCGAGTATCAAAGTGACATAGGGTGGAAAATGCATCCATCCCTCTCAACATACTGGGTACATACTCCATCAAACCATACTGCATTGCTATCGAGTTTATTGGTACGTGTCATCGTACCATCACTTGGCAATTAAGGCTCTCTTCAAGATATGTATTGAGTCATACTTTGCATCACACACTTGGCTATCACATAGCCCCTATACCCTGCAGGTTAGCACTATACAAAACATGCATTCATAACAATATTAATCAATAGCTGGTCCATATCATCAAATTATTTCCTTTCATCACATAAAATCATAAAATTAATCGCATCATGGATGGGTGCCCATGTACCACATCATACATTTCACATCATATCAAGGATTACAATCAACTATATGTTTTTGTTATGAAATAAATAAATGAATCTGATGACGACTACCGCATGATAATCACATAAGCACAATAATTTCATATAAATGATAATCATCATAACATCATAATCAAAGCATCTACATAGGCATGTTAATCGTCGTAACATCATGATCAAAGCATAATATAAGCATGATAATATGATAATATCATAATTAGAGCATAATCCTAATAACATCATAACATCAGTAAATAATCACATATAACATGCCAAAATATAGTTTAAGTATAGTTGAGTCCACAGATAATAAGTAAATACAGTGTAATAAGTCTGAGTGATAAATATGCCAGAGTCAAAATATGGGGCACTACATATTCTAAAGAACTCTTAGAAAGATGAAAATGCATAAATGATTTTTCCATAGATTATGAATTTATATAAATGTATGAGTCACGAATAATTAAAAATGCTACAAATATATCTTGATAGCAAGACTGAACTCTAGAGCAACGTTTTTGAAAGTAGTAATAGTTGGTGTGATTGTATCAAAGGAATAAGTTGTTTTTGACAAGAAGTGTTTTATTGACTTGGGGATGTTACACAATTTAAATAACAGATGAACAAGATGACAAGATTGGCACAAGCATGATAATAAAGCACTTTTGAATATCATTCCCATGAAGGTTAGAGAAATTGTTAACAAGTAATTGAGATGAGAAGTTTTAAATGGAAGGTCATGAATTCAAATCCCTTGGGGGTGCTTACTTGCAAAAAAAAACACTTTGGAGTATTAAGTGTATTCTTTGCATTTTTTCATTGCACTATAAGATAGTATTTTATAAAGAACCAATCACCTATCTACATTATAAAACCTACCTTAAATTAAATAAGGGGGTTCAAAAGAGATCTTATATATTTTGGCATTTTGTACATATTTTACTTCAGAATGGTTCATATTGAATAACTCTTCAAAAATCCACACACATCGTTCAACACTACTCAGAAAAAATCTCAAATTTGGATGAGCAAAGGAACAATTGCAAATTTTATTCTCTTTTATATGTAATGAACAAGAAGGTGGATTTGCTTAAATATCAAATAAAATTAATGAATAAAAAGTTGAATTCACTTCGGCGTGTCACTAGGGAACCAAACAATAGAGTTGCACTTGATGATTCTGAGATATAATTGTTTTATTTTAATGAAATATAAGTTAGTCCAACATTAAAGGAAATCCTGGATGATGAACTTAAATATAAATAAATTGAGTTGGATCAACCCATTGTGACAACAACTAATGATATAAATACATATTAGGATTAAAATCATTAGACCTTAGGAAGGATTGGAGTTGAAATAAGATGGATATGGCTTGAGATATGAAAAGGACCATGATAGCTTATTTCATTTTCTTAAAGTTTACCAAACAGTTACATTTTCCAGTGGAGGTTTTCTTAAATATGTCTATTGGACAAAAGAACATGAGGATGATCATAAGGAACGAGTACAAAATGATGTTGTCGTTATAGATGATTAGGCTAATGATTCATATAAAGATGTTGATGCAATTGAGGATGATCAAGATGATGAACATGTAGTTAATGATGATCATAGTGTTGATGCAATTGAGGAAAATATTGATGATTATGTAGTTGTGGAAAATATTGACAATTGAGGAAAATATAGATGATTGATGATTAGGCTAATAGTTCTATAGAACCATTGGAGTTAATCTAATATTTACACAATATAACAGTGATTAGAGTTGAAGTTAAACTAATAATAGTAAAATCATCGGACTTAAGTTAATAGTTGTATCTAATAGTTAATTTAAAAGTTAATATATTGGGTATTGCAATTCAAGTAAAATTCATGATTGGATTTGAATAGTTGTATCTAATAATCGAATAGTTGTATCTAATAATCAAATAGTTGAAGTTGAAGTTTGTTCTTTCCAACTATCATGAATTGTACTTATCACATGTTAACTAAGCTATTTTTATTTTTTTGAAATTGTTAATTATGAGTTAGACTAACCTCCTTTAAAAAGAATCGAAAACCTAATTATATCTATATGGAAAACCTAAACATGTAATATGAACTGTATATTAGCTATATTTCCAACTATGAGATGTTACATGACTCACATTAGCTAGACGCCTAGATGCCAAATGCAGTTGGACTAAGCCTTAAGTGATTGGAGTTGAAGTTAAGCTAATAGTTGTAGAATCATTGGAGTTAAACTAATAGTGTATCTAATAGTTAAGCTAATAGTTATCCAATATAACTGTGATTAGAGTTGAATTTAAGCTAATAGTTCTAGAATCATTGGAGTTAACCTAGTAGTTGTATCTAAAAATCTATGGAGCTTAGTTGATGATTAATTTTAATTTTTACAACTATCACAAACTGTACTTAAGGTATTTTCTCTTTTAGAAATTATTAATTATTAATTTTGAACGACAACCATAGAATCAATATAGACAGTACTCTTGTCTCATTCTCGTTTAATCTTGGACGACGCTCATAGAATCAATCTGGATAGTACACTTGTCTCACACTCGTCCATAGATGAAAACACATAGATGGTAGTCCACCCCAAAATTCTAACATATATACACCTTCCGTGTAAATATGTTATCTAATGCCCATTAATGTTAGGAATCCATGTTCTACTAAGGATTAAACTAGAATCTATATTAATGCAATTTAGGCTTTTTGTAATCTCTATTTCCTCTATTATTATGCAATTAGATTCTAAAATTTTGATGTGATGTTTGGTATTATGGGTGTGCTTAGCTAGGGAATATTTCCTAGTTTTGTTCTGAATAATATCATCCTTGTGTTCTTTAATTCTCATACTAATGATTATCTATTCTGAATAATATCAGCCTTCTATTCTTTAATTCTCATACTAATGGTTCTCTCAGTTTCCCCTATGTAGAATTTCCCACAAGCGCACTGATTCGGTAGACCCCTTTACAGGACTTGGGGCTAATACAATATTTCATGGAGCCAAGGGGATTTCTGAGATTGTTCAGAGGGGTGAAGACTATTTTTATGTTTTTCATTTTTAGCAACCGTGCGACCTTATGTGCCATGAATGTATGGTTGGAAAAAATTATGTTCATCATCATTAGTATTATCTTGATGACCCAAAATAAGTAGATAGTTTTATCGATGCATTTATACAACATGAATGCATCGATGCGTATCAACACAAAACACACCATTGATAATAATAAAATAATCTAAAACCATGACTAACCTACCACTGCACCATGACTAACCTACCACTGCAGTATATCTAACCTAGTGCACTTGATCGGTAAAAACAACACCACATTGCATTAGGGTTAAAACTTTCCAAGTTAAAAAAACATGACTCTATTTTGCTGAAATTTGTAATTACAGTGTGTTTTATATAACCAATTGCACGGGTGCATTATGGAATGGGCTCATCGCATCAGGGTTAAAACCTTGAAAAAAAAACACATGACTGCATTTTTTATTTCAAATTTCTATTTTTGGAGTGTTTGGTATTATCAATATCTCTAATGCATCATGGAATCTAGTGCATTGAATTAGGGTTAAAACTTTTCAAATTAAAAGACTCTTTTTTTTTTCAAATGTCTATAAGTAGTGTGTTTGGTACCATGAAACATAGTAGTGCCTGATTATGTACCGGCATAGATCCATCCTAAGCGCGAATCTATCAAGCACCAGGAAGCATCCAATTTCTTGAGGTTTTAATTTTTTAATGACATTTTATTTGATTTTACATTTCTATTTTATGAGCGGATATGGATTTCTATTAATATTTTTTATTCTGTTTTCTTTTTTTATCTAATGAACCAATGTAAAAACAAATATTTACTTTTTATTTTTATGCTGAAGGTGTATATATGTTAGAATTTTGGGGTGGACTACCATCTATGCTTTTTCATCTACGGATGAGAGTGAGACAAGTGTATTATCCAAATTGATTATATGGGTTTCGTCCAAGATTAAATGAGAATGAGACAAGTGTACTATCTAGATTGATTCTATGGCTGTCGTTCAAAATTAATAATTAATAATTTTTAAAAAAATTAAAAATACCTTAAGTACAGTTAGTGATAGTTGTAAAAATTAAAATTAATTGTCAACTAAGTTCCATAGATGATTATATACAACTATTATCTTAACTTCAACTCTAATCACAGTTATATTGGATAACTATTAGATACACTATTAGTTTAACTTCAACGATTCTACAACTATTAGCTTAACTTCAACTCTAATCACTTAAGGCTTAGTCCAACTGCATTTGGCATCTAGGAGTCTAGCTATTGTGAGTCATATAACATATTGTAGTTGGACATCTAGCAAATATACAGTTCATATTACATATTTAGGTTTTCCATATAGATATAATTAGGTTTTCGATTCTTTTTAAAGGAGGTTGGTCTCACTCATAATTAACAATTTCAAAAAAATAAAATAGCTTAGTTAACATGTGATAAGTACAATTCGTGATAGTTAGAAAAAACAAACTTCAGCTCCAACTATTCGATTATTAGATACAACTATTCAATTATTAGCATAAATACATTGATTATACAACTATTAGCTTAACTTGGACTCCAATCATGAATTTTACTTGAATTGCAATTGCCAATATATTAACTTTTAAATTAACTATTAGATACAACTATTAACTTAACTCCAATGATTTTACAATTATTAGTTTAACTTCAACTCTAATCACTATTATATTGCGTAAATATTAGATTAACTCCAATGATTCTACAACTATTACCTTCACTTCAACTCTAATTGCGGTTATATTGGATAACTATTAGATTGTTCCAATAGTGATACAACTATTAAAACAAATTTAGATGAACTCCATTCTTAGCATGAGAAGTTGACCTTGATAGTAGTGAAACCATGCACCAAGAACAATCACTTAGGTAATGTGCAAATTATGTGACAGTTGAACTCCATATGGCACTTAGGAGTCGAGTTAATGTGCATAAGGCATATTCTAAGATTTATATTAACTTTTAAATTAACTATTAGATACAACTATTAGCTTAAATCCAATGATGATACCACTATGAGCCTAGCTTCAACTATGAGCTTAACAAACATAACTTAAGTTGTTGTTATATTAGCTTATCTATTAGATACAAGTAACTGACACATTCTTTAGTAAAAAAGCATTATCAATATGTCAAATATATTCCTCTAGGCGTATTTCAAACATATTACTCTTAGTAATATGGTTGGTGCTAGTTTAGACATAATGTAAGTTTACAACATGTAACGTTGCACATCTCCCCCATACTCGGTTGTAAGCACCTCGCTACTCTCAGTGCAAAGACACACTGCATTAAGGTTAAAACTTAAAAAATAAAAGACATGACTATATTTTTTTATTTCAAATTTATATCAACATTATGTTTACCTAATAAATAGCATGAGTGTGACCTTTTGTTCGCCGCATCAGGTTTAATAAAACACTATCACACCGAAAAATCATTTTTACCATTCTATAGTGCTTTTGATCCCGATAACATTTGTGTCGTACATCACATACTTAGAAACCATAACATTTGTGCTCCACGTGGCAACATTGGTCGCTCCCAATGGCTTGTGACTAGAGCTTGAATTTTTCCAAATGCTCCAAAAATTTTAAAATTTTATGAGCATTGCCACAATGCATCCTTGATGCACAAGTGAGTAGGTAAATTGATTATTACTTAACAATTTAATTTTTTAGCATGTTAAAATTGAGTATCCATCTATATTTCGATAAAATTTCAAAAAAATAAAAAATTTATGTGCAGTGTGTTCAAGTAATTTATCTTTCATTGCAAGGAGTTTCACCTTCTGAATTTATAGGGTGCACCATGAGCAATGTGTTCCATATATGGGCACGTTCCAAATACAATGCACTATAATTTTTACTATCTCGATTAACATATAATTTTAAAAAATATATATGAATATAATCGTGGTGTGTCATATACATATATCCATAGTGCATGTTGATGCACTGACGTGATCTAATTATATAAGGTAAATAAACATAATATATTGAGAATCATAATGTTAGGAGGTGTGACCAATTAAATTAGACGCGCCGCTTGATGATGCATAGACTTGTCCCTCGCACACCGCTAAAACAGCTAAATAAAAAACAATTGTATCATGGTGTGCTTACTTACCGGATACACATTGATTCTTCGGTGCACTGTCATGTAACCAATGCATCGTTAAACTGTAAAATGACCGCAATTTAACATTTCTCTATATAAAATATTGTGCACTGTATGTCGTTGTGTTGACATACATTAAGTGCATCGTCAACCACATTTTCAAATTATAAAATATATAAATAGATTCCCCTAGAATGTTGTTCTTAGGTCACCCTATTGGACCGCAAATATTTTTTTTCAAAAAATCCCTCATTCAATGCACAATATAAACACGTGTTTACCAAATATATGGTGCATTGTCTTATAAACGACACACCCTTCTTTTTAAAACATATCACAAACATGAAAATATCCACACCTACTATGGCGTGCTCATTAACATATGCACAACGTTTACGATGCGATCATATATTCACAACCACTAGTGCTTCCTATTATGGGACACACTGTTAAATACAATAGATT
The DNA here is from genome assembly GCA_001517045.1 of Pseudotsuga menziesii. NCBI lineage: Eukaryota > Viridiplantae > Streptophyta > Pinopsida > Pinales > Pinaceae > Pseudotsuga > Pseudotsuga menziesii. The sequence goes on along the minus strand of LPNX010730815.1, from coordinate 519,991 downwards.
TATAAAACATTGCCATGGTCACTGGTGCAACTATTTATTATAGTGGAGCAAATGCAGTTCTTATCTGTTTAGAGAGCATAAGAGGTGGTGAGTTCTTACGATATAGGTGCATCGCTTGTAGAATTTAGTTTTTTTGAGAAAAAAAATCTTTCGTTTTTGAGGTTATACGTTGTAACATGTTTTTGGATTTTTTCAATCTTCCTCCAAGATTCTTTAGAAATTCTACAACCCCATACTTCACAATTGTATGATCTAACATGAACGACAATAGTTTAAAAGAGGAACTTCTTTTTATCCCATATTATGAGGTTGGATTATTTACAATTGCTTTTAAGAAAAAAATAAATTTTCCACTCTCTGTAAATTCTTTTCTAAATTATATAGTTCAAGTTGATCTTGTGGCGAATATCAATTCAGATATATTTGTAAGAAGTCACTTCCTCTTGTTTTCTATTGTCATATATAAAATTAGCACAAATTTATTTCTTGGACTTTAAAATAATAACTTTTTTCTTGTTGGTGTTGACACTCATATATCCATATTAGAGCAAAAATATTTAAGAATTCTTAATTTCTTATAAAGATCAAAGGGAATCCTTGCCATAAGAACAATATCATCATCATAAAGCAGGAGGATGATAACAAGATCCGAGTTAAGAGTGTTTTAGCACAACTTGCCTCTTTTAAAAAACTTTCTATCTTATCGTTCTAAATGTTGAAAAATGTAGGGGAGAGAGGGAAACCTTGCTTAGCTTCAATATTACAGTTTATATATGTCGACCATCCCTCACTGGTCTTAAACTTGTCAATGACCTTTTCATATAGCCTTATTTCAACATATCTCAACTAAAAAGGAAATTTAAGCTCCTCTAACCTAATCCATCGGTTATTTCTAGCAACTGTATCAAACGCTTTTCAGAAGTCCATAAAGTAACAAAATAAATCAGACTTATTATGAAGACATTCCTCTACAATGATCTTAATCATGATGAGGTGGTATTTGGTTTCATGATGCCATCTCAAACCTACTTTTCCTTCATCTTTCTTACCTTTCATTTCTAGCCACTTGTTGATCTTCTTTTCTAAGATAATATCATAAAACTTAGCTAAGAGAGGGCTAATCGTAATGGTTCAATAATTAGAGGGGTTATTTTTATTACAACTTTTGATAATCCGAATAATGAGACTCTGATTCCAAGGTGCATTAGAGGAAATTTGAACTCAAAATGGGCCTCCTAAGCAAAATAATAAAATAATAGTTAAAAGAATAAATTAATATTTATTAATTTTGGAGGAAGAAAAGAAAAAAACTACTTTTTTGTTTGTATTTTTGACATATCTCTCTGTGATATTACTCAAATTTTGATCAGGAGAGCTCGTTGGATGTGAACTTAAATTCCGCATCCAATGAGTACCCACTCGGCATACTTTTGACGGACCTCGCTACCCCAAAAATAAGAAATACTTGAAAAATGTGATGATGACATGATCATCATGTTTTTCAGGTATTTCTTGTTTTTGGGGTAGCGGGGTACATCAAAAGTATGCCGAGTGGGTACTCTTTGGATGTGAAATTTAATTTCACATCCAAAAAACTCTCCTGATCGAAATTTGAGTAAAAAAACAGGGAGATATGTCGAAAATAATAACAAGAAAATAGTTTTTTCTTTATGATACCTATCCCCAAATTTATATTCAAAACTTGTTTAAGACCTATACAGTATTTCAAATTTAAAGCAATTTCATTGGCTAAAACATGATGACATGGAATATAAATTAGTGTTAAAAGTCCCATTTTGAGTTGAAATTTCCTCTAATGTAGGGAAACCTTGCTTCACTGGTAGATAGTGGAGTTTGTGGATGTGCGGGATGAGGACATACCCTCCAATTTTTAAGATTTATGCTTGGAAACATTCAATGTCTTTGGTTTTTCCATTTTCTAGGCCATTAACCTTGAAATCCATGTCTTTTAACAATAAAACATCATTCATTATATGAAGGGTTTAAATGTTATCTCTGATATTCGTAGATTCATGAATATTTTTAATATAGGAGTTCAAATCGTTTAAAACAATCCTATTATCTTGTTTTGTTTTACCCGTTGAAATTTGCCTCTAGAACTTCTTAGGAACCATCTTGGAGAGTTGTAAAATATTTTCCTTCCTTTTACTAAGATAGTACCTTTCTTTTCTTTTTATTAGGGGGTTGTATCGATTTATCTTGTCCACTTTTAAAAATTCTATATTAGGTCGCTTAATTTATTTTCTTGCAGCTTTAAACTCTTAATCATACCAAGGGTTGGTTCTACTATCTCTTCTTTAACCCAAGACTTCAAAAGAAAAGTTCTAATGGATGGCGAGAAGGATGTAATAAAATTATGGTGGATATTTTCTATATTATCCATACTAGATAAAGGAAAGATTATCATTTTTAAATAATGAAGAAAAATGTTAACTTTATTTTTATCAATGATGAGGTGCTTTTGAAAACAATAGTTTTCCTTTTTGAAATTAGTGTTCATGAAAAAAAAATGAAAATTTCAAATAAAAACTTATAATAAAAGTGAGGCTCATAATCATTGAAGATGTCGTACTATCAAACAAATAAATACAACAATATAAACAATATATAAATAAATATAATTTTAATCATACAATTATTATATAATGTTAAATTTAAACTTAATTTAAAATATATATATATAATTTTAACTTTTAAAACAATAACATATTTTAAATACGAATAATACCTTGAAATTTTTGTAAGAAGATATTTGATTATTTATTATATTTATTTTAAATTTATAATTGGTTAATATTCATATCTTGTCAATATTTATAATATTTATATTATTTTTTTAGAAACATTATAGATATTTTCTATTTTTTAGATTTCTTACAATTATTACAATATCATCCTTACACTTACGCTTAATGTTTTAATACTTTAATTTTAAAATTTATATGTAATTTCAATTATTTAGACAATACAATGGTTTTAATATTATAATATTTTGAAAGATAATTTATTGTTTAAACTATATTTTGTAATTCTATTTTTAATATATATTTTGTAATTGTTATATGAATTTCAAATTTACATTTAAATTAGTTTAAATAATTTTTTAATGTAATATATAATTTTAAAATAAATTTTAACATTATAATTTTTGTATAACAAGATGTTAAATTTAAACATTTTAAATGCGCACGAGCAAGAGTTAGATTATACATCTTTAACTGCAACCCTTCTATTTGGTAATACATAGTGATTCCCTCGATGATAATTCTCATGGCCATAGGTATCGAATCTTGGATAGAAATAAAAATGATCTTTTTCTAAATGATTCAAGAAATGACTTTCTCCCTTTTTCATGATTGGACAATAGAGAAGAACTATACCACAATTTCACTATGGTCTTCTCATCTTCCATTAACAAGTTCTCAATTGAAGTCTTAGGTAAAAGGAATAATAAAATAACTAACCCTTGGTTTGATAAAGAGTGTAAAAATGGAAGAAGAAAAATAAATGAAGTTATGGAAGGGTCTCAAAAAATTGAAAAAAATAAGGAAATACAAGGCCCTAATTAAAATGAAAAAGAGACACTACTTAAATAAAAGACAAGATAACGTTTTGCACCTTTCTAAGGTTTCTCCTAAGAAGTGTTGGAGGAAAATTCTAACTAGCAAAACCAAAGAGAATAATAATATTTCCTTAAAGGTTAGAACTCCTATCTTGGAAAATCTTTTCCAAGATAACATTTCCACCCTCCTTACAACAAAGTATGTCTTCTCTCTGGATGATATAGATTTTGGTGTTAGACGCCTTTCTAATGGAAAAGATCACGACATTGAAGGTTATCCAGCAAAAATATTAAAAATTGGAAGGCTTGGCATCAACCTTCACATCTACAATCCTTTTTAGTTTGGCATTCAAGCAAGGTTTCCCTCACATAGACTCATCAGTCCAATTCTTAAAAGCGGTGATAAAAATAACCCCTCTAATTATCGGACCATTATCATTCACCCTCTCGTAGAAAATCTTTATGGTATTATTCACGAAAATAAGATCAACATATGGATACAAAGTGAGGGAAGCGAGATAAAGGTCATGCGAGCTTCTAAGGACATCACTCAAGAATGGACCACCTCGTTATGCTTAGGATCATCATATAGTAGTGTCATAATAATAGATCCAATAACTTCTGCTAATTTGTAGGCTTCAGGAGATGTTTTGATAGGGTTCGTAGAAGCAACCTATGTAAGAGATTAGAAGAGCTAATTATTCCTATTGAGCTGTGAGTTGCTGTGATAAGACTATATGAGGCTGTCAAAGATAAATTCAAGAATAGTGGCGGGTAGTCAAAAGAAATTAATTGTAATATTAAATTTAAGAAAGGTTTCCCTCTCTTTCCTACCCTTTTCGACATTTGCATCGATAAGCTAGAAGGATTTTTAGAGGAAGTGAGCCGTGTGGGTATGGCCTTATTTGGAATTGTCACCACCCTTCTTCTTTATGCCTATGATATTGTTCTTATGGAAATATTCCCCTTTGACCTTGATAAACAAGTGAGAACTCTAGAAATCAAAGAGTTCGTTATCACATGGAAACAATTTGTGAAGAGGGAACCCCTTTTTCTATTTTTGAAACCAACCAAGTGAGAACTCATAAGGATTTATGCTCTAATATGAGTTCAATTTTTAACACTAAAAAAACTATAGTAATGAGTATCAAGTCCAAGAATGTAACTTATTATAATTTTGTATATGGAAATAAAAACTTGGAGGAAGTTTCCTCCTATAAATATCTCGGAATTGATATTCATCACTAACTCAACTAGAACTATAGCATTAAAAAAAATTTAATGAAGGATGGAAATATTTTTTTGGTCTTGAAAATAGTTGTAAGTCAACAAAACATGTGATGTGGGACAGAAAAAAAATCCTCTTTGAAACTCTCATCACTCTCCTTACTTTATATGGATGTGAGGTTTGATGTTGTAGCATCTCTAGACTAATCATGGAGAAATATCAAGAAAATCCAAAATCATTATATAATTTAAAATAATTACACCTTATTGTAGCCTTCTTATAAACGTGAGTCTTCCCCATGTTGAGAGCGTCACTATGGAAATGCACTTGATGTACAAGTACAAGAGAAATGGCATGGGAAATGAGAGACTCCCTAAAATTGCTTTACTTTATCTAGCTAAGACCACTTGCGCTCAAGAGAGGTTGGAATAAAGATAACATAGCTTGGTCAAACCATTGAGGGATAGATGAAAATGAAACTTTTCAAGATATCAATACAATCAAAAGTATTATCATAACTATGTTTAAAGAGAAAATTTGGAGTGAAAAGGGTTTAGAGGCCAAAAAGAAGTTAAGATACTACAAGGAGGCCATTAACCGTAATTTGGAAGACCAAACAAATCTCTTTATTTTAACTAGGTCAAAGAAGAAAACTAACATATAGCCATTGAAATAAGAACTATCTCTCATGAGCTTCATAGTGAAACAAGGCACTAGACAATTCATAAAACATTGTGGGAGGAAAGGATTTGCCATCTCTATGAGACTAAGATCATTAATGATGAACGCTAATTTCGCATAGAGTGCTTGACCTACAACCATATTAGATCAAAGTTTCACAATCTTATTATAATACTAACATTGCTAATATTTTAACTTGTCAAAATTATGGTGATTTTTTAGCATAGAAATTTAACTTATTACAAGAAATCAAGTAATTTATTGAGATCCAATAGACCAAAGTTAATCCTCTAAGATGCCACCACCTACTATATAAAATCAAATAAAAAAATTATTAAATTAAGATATATTAAGTTAATTTAATTTAGTTTTTTTTATATACAATTAGATTAATTTTAATTTCAAATATTCACTTTAATTATAAATTTCAATTTATTTATCTCTTCATATACAATTTGATTAATCTATTAATTTTATTTTTCATTGTTTATTTCCTTTTTAAATTATTATTAGATATTTTTGAAAATAATGAACATTATAAAAGTTAAGATTAACCTTAAACTTATATTTAACTTGTGCTTATTTTAAAATTAAATTTATTTTTAATATTATTATAATAAATATATAATTTAAACTTATATTTAACTTGTACCTATTTTTAAACATTGAAACATTAATAATAATTGATTAATTTTATTATATTATTTTAAATTAATTTTTTATTTTAAATTTTATTCGTTTGTTAAGTCAAGGTCTGGGTTAAGGGTTCAATCTCCTTATAGGCGAATTAGTTAAGATGAGACAACAAAAAAATGTGCCATCATCATAAAAACATTTATAACAAAAAAAAAAGAAAATTATTTAATAAAATGTTTATATAATCAACTTTAGTGATACATTTAAGGTGAAATGGTTTAATGTAAAATGATCTTCTCTTTCTATATATAGTGGTAGGAAATCCATCTCTACTATAATACTAACACATCCACATAGTTTATGGGTTTATCACAGTCTATAAGGATCAAATGGTTAAGAAATAGTTATAGGAATTTGGTTAGGAAATATATATTTATATATATATATATATATATTATTCCTGGTATTCTTTTAATTAAACCGGTTCAACTTTGAGTTATCCATGTCTATGTACATGTTATCACCAACATTCTTCTTGTTATCCATTTATCAACTATGACTTATCCATGCATTCCTACTATTTATCCATTCATAACTAGCTACCACTTATTTTTTATTTTAAATTTTTTATAATTGTTTATTTCAAATTTTGAAAAAATGCCATAAAAAAAAAATTGGTAGCAGATTATGAATGGATAACTAGTAGGGATGCACGGATAGCTGATGAATGGATACTAAAGAGTTCATCCATAACTAGAAGAATGTGACATAGAAAAAAAGGATAGTTGGTAAATGGATAACATGAAGAATGCTGGTGATAACATGTAGCTAGCTATGGATAACTTAAAATTTGACCTCTTTAAATAAAAAAAAATTCCAAAGTTTCTTCCTTTTCATGGTTATCTCTCAACCATTTGATAGTTATTTACTTAATCCAAACACAAACTATGTAAATGTAGGTGTGCTAGTCAATCTTCTTCAACCAAATTTACTTAAGTTTCCACTTCATTTTTTTAAGGAGCATTTAATATGTGCATGCAAATTGTAAATATTGTCCTATATGCACAAGGATACAATTTAATGGTCTTTGATTCCCTAAGAATAAAGTCCTTTATTTTTTTAAAGATACAGGTGTTTATTTATGCAAAAGGATACAATTTAATGGTCTTTGATTCCTTAAGAATAAAGTCCTTTATTTTTTAAAAGCTACAGTCGTTTATTTTTGTCAATCAGAGATTATTTTTCGACAAAATTAAACATAACTCCATTTTAAACATGGATTTTANGCAAACCTCCCTCCATCGGACGGAGGAGGAGCAAAGTCAACGTTGACTTTGCTCCTCCTCCGTCCGATGGAGGGAGGTTTGCTCCACAGCTAGCCCATGCCGGATTTTATATGAAAAGTTACTGTTATTCAGCCAGGTTCCTTTGAATGACAGTGAGAAAGATGCAAATCCACAAGGAAGATAGTACATTGTTGGACAATTTTACCTGCGGTACTAATTACTGTTGTTAGCCAGGGTTACATTGAGTGACCGTGATTCGTGGGTAACATGCCAAATTGCCAATTCACTGGAAGTACAGTACGTTGTTGGAAAATACCACCTGCGGTACTAATTACTGTTCTTAAGCCAGGCTTACTTTGAATGACCATGGTCTATGGGTAAGAGGGCAATCCACCGAGAATATATTACATTCTTGGACAATTCCACCTCTGGTACCAATACTAATGTTTTTTACCGTTATTGAGCCACGTTTACATTGAATGACTGTTTGTAAGGTAGGCAATCGACTGGCAAGAGTGTACGTTGTTGGCTAATTCGGCAAGAGCTATCCATTGAGCTGCAGAGCATTTAATGTGGCTGCAGCAAGCTTGATGGTCGTTGGATCTTGAGCTGCTCGAGATCCAAGGGTCATCAAACTTGCTGCAGCAACATTAAATGCTCTGCAGCTCAATGGATAGCTCTTGCCGGCTAATTCCACCCGCGGTACTAATTACTGTCACGGTGGGTCTCTTACTAGGTGAGACCGTGAGAAGTTAACCACGTCCTCCAGTTTGCTAGGTCTATCTAAATTCTATTTGGAGATTTTTACTGACTACACCGAGCCAATTTGTCTCATTATTCTGCATGGACTTAGGTCGCAACCCATGCTTCCTCCCTTTCATTTTTTCCATGGGCTTCTCTTGATGAAGAGAAATAAATTTTTTTTTTCCATAGAAAAAGAGAAATATCCTAGAAGAACGCGATAGTATGACATCATTTATATATGAAAACAACTCAAGAGTGAGGGACGTCGTCGATGTCATATTCGTGGTCTTTGGACCAAGTTTGACTGATGTCTATTATAGCTGATTTTTTATTTATTTCTTAGCAGATTATAACCAGTTTTAACGGTGTTTTACTTTTATTTAATGCTGTGGCAGCAGCTTTATGGACCATTGATTGAGATCCAATGATCCAGAAAAACTGCTGCTACAGCATTAAATAGTATACCACATTCTATATATTTTTCCATTATCACGTTGAATGTTATTAAATAGTATACCACATTCTATATATTTTTCCATTATCACGTTGAATGTTATTAATTGGTTATATTAGTTTTGATTTATCGATTGCGACGTTAACCCGAGTCACCCGGCCAACTCTATTTCTCCATGGTACGTTACATTCACTCTGACGCTGGTCGTAGGTAGGTTATGTGAAAATGAATTATTAAGGCTAGTATGTCCCTTTTGATTTGTCCGGTTTTCAATTAAGGCGACAGTGGTAAGTGAAGTTATTGCCTTTAACGAATATGACGTTTCACGACATGTGCAACTCATTCGTTTGGTTCAGATCACCGTTACGATCCGCCTCTACCAATGGTACGTGAATTCTCTCGGTTAGGTCAACTAGATTGAGTATGGTAACCAAACACCATGGTTAGGTTATGACCACCGTGATGCTAATAATCTACATATGGTACGTGAACTGAGGTTAGAGTAGGTCAATTAGGTTGAGTATGGTAGCTTAAGTCCATGATGATTAGTCGATTCAAATCTTAAGCCGATTATGTTGTTGCTTTAGTACCTTTTGTATGCTAAGTGGCTACTTTTGAAGTTAACACGTGGCAATTGTATAGAGTAAAAAGTATGTCTTTTGTATGCTAAGTGGCAACTTTTGAAGTTAACACGTGACAATTGTATAGAGTAAAAAGTATGTAGTTATAAGGTGTTGAGGTGAAAGTGTGAAAGAATTTTAAAAATCAAGGTCAAGGTGGTGACGTGCAAGTGACATAATTTTAAAATCAAATGAAAAGTGTGTATTGTAAAGTATTTTTCCACAATTATTTTGATTAAGGTGGGAAAAGTTCAAATTTGTGATTAAGCGAGAAAAATAAATTATAATTATTTTATATTTTAAGTAACTTAATATTTTATCATTTGACTTTTTATAAAGGGAGTTGAAAAGACATATAATCGTTTTTGAAACACTTGTGTTGGAAATTGGTAAACCATGATCCTATAGGTGGAGAACATAGGCCTCCTTTTGAAGAGAGGAAGATGATAAATGTTATAAAGTTGTTTTGAGGAACCACTCTATTAAAGTTTATGAGATGATACATGGCCAACTAATTCTTAAGAAGGGAAAGTTGGGCTTTGAGTAAGGCTTAGGAAAATCTTATTTATATGCATCCGTGTGAGGGTAGGACGCTGCTTGGTATACATGGAAACTTCTTGTGTGAGCACATAAATGTGTTCGACATTTGTATCAAGTTGAGAGCTTTGTTGCGAGAGCAAGATCTAGTTCCTAGAGTTGAAACTAGTGCTCTTTGTAAATGAAATATTTCTAATTTAGTTAGAGCATGATATGTTAGCCCCTATGCTGTCATGGTTTATGTTTAGCTGTGATTACTTAGCAAGTAGATTGGTTGATCATTGGTTTATGGTTGGGAGGAACTTCGTTGTTCCAACTTTAGTTATTCTACAAACTAAATAGGGTAAGATATGTATCTAATGTACTTATTTCTATTTGTTTTTTAATCTATTTCTTTAAGTTGTGTTCTTGATTCTCATTAATAGTTCACTTAGAGATCTATGTATTTATGAATTGTTCATAGATGTTTCAACAATATGTCTCTATCCTAACCCCTAATTTTTGTTTAAAGCCTAAAAGGATTGCTCATTATTAGTATGTTTATTTCAAATTTTAGATTGTAAATTTGCTAGTTAAATGCTTCAAATATATGCCTCTAGAAGTCTAGTTAGATTAGTTCTATTTATACTTGACGTGTAATCTCTTGTAGAAATAATTTATTCTATAGTCATAATATTATCACCATTATGTGAAAGTTATTCTTATCATGTTTTGGGTAGTCTATAATCTGCTATAGTTCTTAGTCATTTACTTCTAATATTTTGTTTGCAAAGGATGTATACATAGTTATTGTAACATAGATTGAAACTTATTTCTTCACTATCTACCTTACTATGCACAAAAGCACACAATCGCATCATCTTGTCGTTTTAATAAACATTAGCAGAAAACTTAGTAATAAATGGCTAAGAGACCAAAAAAATTGGTCACCATATGAAATAAATGACTAAACCACTAAAGAAGTTGGTCACCACAATGTTTTCAAGTTGGCCGCAACAAAAAATGACTAAGATAAATGACAAATTTAGTCATGAGATAAAAAGATGACTAATTTAGTATGAGATAAAAAATATGAATAGAGAATCTAAGTTAATAATAATATAACACGCCCTAACCAAATATTTTCTTATACACCACATACAAATCAAGAATGCCTATATATAATATAATATAGGATTTTATAATTATATAGAGCATGTTTGTCTATGTCTCTAGATATGTCAATATTGTAATTGTAGTATACTTGATTAGTTTGCAATGACTAACCTTAGGGTCTCTGAATCCATTGAAATCAACGATAAAATTTACAAAATTACAAAATTAAATTTTTACAATTTCATCAATTTTAACACTACAAATGGATTAAAAGATGCCCTTAAGAAAAGGTCTTTGAATTCAAAATTGTAAAACATTACAATTTCGTAAGTTTTAACTCTAGGGATGAATTTATAAATCACCCCCATTAAGGGGGTCTCTTAATGCATATGTAGTGTTAACATTTATAAAATTGTAATTTTTTTTTAAGATGAATTCAAAGATTACTTACTGTTTGAATCCATCTTAAAATTTCTTTTAGAATTTCATAAAGCTTAACACTATAGATGGATTGAGAGATCCCCTTAAAACATTGCATATGGACTGATATACCCCTTTTAACAATGTCTTTGAATCCATCTACAACGTTAAAATTTATGAAATTATAATTTTATTTCAAAATCTTGTAAATTCTAGCACTATAGATGAATACAACTAGGACTCCATTTGCAGCGTTAGAATTTACAAAATTGGGGGGGTCTTTGAATCCATGTGCAATGTTAGAATTTACAAAATTGAGGGGCCTTGGAATCCATTTGCAATATTAAAATTTACAAAAATGTAAAAGAAATTTTAATGTTGTAGATGTATTCATAGACTACTTAGTCTCTAAATCCATGTAATATCCTGAATTTTGGACCTACCATTTATAGGCATGAGCCTATTGATCATGATGATTATATTGATGTTTTATTTTTATATTGGGTCAAAGACCCCACTGCATATGAACATGATGATTTGTTTTGTATATTGTGCATAAGGCAATTGTTGATGATATATGTATATATATGTTGGTTGTGTTGGGCGTGGACCCTAAAGCACATTATTGATGAAATGTTTTGTGTTGGGCATGGACCCTGAAGCACATGATGAATGAGATGTTTTGTGTTGAGTGAGAGGCTCTGGAGCACATGAAAATATAATTGGAAATGTTGGGCATAAGCTCTAGAGATTTCCATGTTGATGTTGAGCATAAGCTCTGGAGCATCGGATCCTTGGCCATTGTATCCCTAGGTGTATCGTACAGGTACCTCCTAGCATTTAGTGTTGAGCAAGAGCTCTGGAATTGCACTATGTTTGTAACTCCTTGTTATAAGCATTGAGTATGGGCTCTGGTAAGCGCTAGGGGTTACTAAAAAGAATTTAATAAACTCGGAGTGAAAACGACTCGAGAAAAATATTGATCTCATCATACTTATTCATAAGTGATTAAATGAAATTTTGAATTTCTGTATTCTCATCAAGTACTAAGGAGCTACCACATTATACGAGGGAAATCCAACTTGCAATGATGTTTAGAGTTGCCACGCCTAGTAGACCTGAACCATCTATCTACTTGACCTTCATGAAGAAGTGTCGTTAAGTCTAAGGATCATAATACATTATTCCTAAAGACAAATGTTAACAAGTATTTTAATACTATGTATTTTATACATAGTATGTATAAAGAATTAATTATGATTAATTATATAATTGAATAAAAAAAGAAGAGAAGCTCCACCAATTATTATTTATTATTAAAGGATTAATAAATAGTGAAATATCTATGAAAGACTAACTAGGAACTAGTTAAAAGTTCCTAGGTTAAGAATTGAAAATTACCCGAGTAAATTAAAAAGGGTTAAATCAAGAAATCAAAGATTTCTTGATTTAACTGCCCCTTTGACTAAAAAGTTTGTCTATAAAGACTCAAGCCAAGCAAAGGCTTGGGGATTCTGATTTTCATCTAGGAGAAATATGATTCTGCCTCTTTTTGCTCTTAAGTGTTTTCTTGGAGAACTTTTCCTACAAGCAAAAGGGGATTGATTTAGAACTTATTACGAGTTAGGAAACCCTACCTTAGGAGCTCTAAGCTACTTGCATGTTGGAGTCTAGCTCGGGGGGATCCGGATTAGAACTAGGAATGGTTTCGGGTCATGGTTGGGAGGAACGTGGTAGTTCCAAGTGATTTGGTCATCAAAATCAGAGGTCAGATCTGTCTTAAATTGATAATGCTGGTTATTTAAAAAGTGTACAGGTTCAGCCATTAAAGGAGCTTCAGGAAGATAAATTAGAGGTAAGAGTTCTTAGTATGTAAAAGTTATTTTCTAGGGTAAATGCTGGCTGCTTTATGTAAAATATTATATATATATTATTAACCCTGGAATTGATTGGTTCTGTCCATATATCCTAGGGTTACATTTCTTAAATCTAACCCTAGACTATCTATGCTATCTTCTAGATTATATAATGATTATGTTAGATGAATGTTTCCAAAGAATTTACTAACCCTAGGTAATTGATGTTCTGTCTAGATTTTTGCTAGGGTTTTTATTCTCTTCAATACTTCCTAGGATGGTAAATTATCATAGGGTGTATAAGTTTTCCATCTTTAAAGTTTGTTTTCTGTATTCATTTAATATTCAAAAATTAATACTGTAAACTAGGTAAGTCTAGATCTGCTATTTAATGTTCACCTATTTATTATATCTCTAATGACATATTACATTTGTTAGTAGAGATATGTTTCAGATTACAATAAATTTAATCATAGGAGTAAGTTTATAGAAATAAATATACTAAATAGATACCTTAGGGTATTATTTACAAGTAGCACAAATTCATATATATATATATATATATATATATATATCTACAGATAAGGCATTCAGGTATAAACATATATGAAAACTATCTATACATTTAAATTACAAAATTAAATAAATCATCTAAGACCTTTCAAGTTATGTATCCATATTACAAATTACATTAAAAATACTCCACATAAATGAAGCAATATTATAAATAATCAGAGGAGGCATCGTGACCATCCATGTGGTCCTTTACAATTCTTTGATCATAATTCATATAACAGAATTATCGGTTCTAACTTATCCATTTATACATAACCATAAACAAAATCACATAACTCAACAAACATTTACCTTAGACAAATTAAAATAATATATCTTATACAGTAAATCATATCATAGTAAAACCACATCAAATCATATCATAAATTCATAAATTGAAAATAGTGACACAAATCGAATCCTGTGGGCATGCAAGCCCAGTTTGTTTTATCTATTAAAATACATTCATTACATTACATTAAAACCCTTTTGCCAACAGAGGTCGCGACATGGATTTAGATGGATGTCAAGACCCAAGGCAAAGCCATAATAACATATCATAACAATTTTTATAGGAATCAAACTTGTAAGTAATTCCATTATTTATATCGCTACACAGACCACGATTTACACTAAGCCTATGGGATGTATTTTACAAACACATAAATTGCGTTGTAAATAACAATGCATACGCTAGCAGTGAGGTCGTAAGACCCTAGCTATAGCAAGGCCTCAGCCAATAAGCTTTTTAATACATAGTCCATCAAATTTAAACCTATTGTAAGCATTGGCTACCATGGCTTCCAACCCATGGTTTTCCACAAACCATTTTACATAAGAATCGATTACCGTAAACAATAATATACAAGCTATCACAGCACGACGGGAAAGGCTCATGCCATTTACGGCATGTCCTTTACCCACGTTGTCAAAGTATTACATTATCCAAGCTAATCATTAGCATTACACAGAAAGCATCTGATTAGGCGAATGGCTCTGTTTTTAAAACCCCATTTCCATTTAAATATAGTGCTTAATAAAACACAGAAGGGAATCGTATACACAAATTATCAAGTTAACCATTACCATTTTATAAAAACCATACACATATATTTTTACATAGAGATCCCAAGTCTAGTACAGAGTCGCCAAAGGCAGAGAACGAGGTTTAGGCAAGCATGCCAATGGGCTATGGCACCATTGCAAGCAATGGTGCAGCCCATGTCTATAAATCCCAAAACCAAAAATAACGAGCCACATAACTAAAATGAAATTACATAGAGATGAATGGCATAAGAATCGATTCATGGCATAACACATCAACATTTAAAACCCAAGTCTGTAATCATAAACCTGAAGGAAAAATCGAAATCGCTATAACATAAAACCCCAACCAACAACGAATTGAAGCTTAGCTTTACCCACAGGGCTGAAAGGTGACAAGCATAAGCTTGTTTAGCAGGCTTACCGTGGCCTAAATCACAACACATTGGAGCTATAGTGAAGTGGAGCCATCCCACCATCGTTACCCTGCTACCTGCAACCACAATCAAACACGACAGGGATGAGGAGTATAACTACGAAGGAGCCACCAAACCAAGCATAGAATGCAGTCACGAAACTGAAATAAGTTTACCTTCTTCTCCAAGGCGTAGTCTCCTTCGCAGCGTAGAGCCGAGACCCATTTCCTCCACAGGCCCTAACGAAATGGCCAAACCGAATCGTGAGCCAAGCCCTAAGCTTTGGGGCTGCCACAATTTCCAAGAACGATAAATGCACCAGTTGGTAACCACTTTGAGTTTCCAAACTCACTTGTACATAGTTCAATGTCCTTGCAATATCGTTGGTTTTATTCACCATGCTAATAGTTTAAACCTTGCGATGGTATGGTTTATACCATATGTTAAGTCACCACCCAAAAGCTATCATACCATACCATATTACAAGCTTGCATTATGAAAGTATTACAACATTACATAGTCCATAGGATGCGCTAGTCCAATAGTCATAGGACCATGCTTAGTATTTAGATAATGTTTAGACCATAGGATTAGAGCTTAGGGTTTAAGTCCCTTAGTAACAAGGTGTTTATGCTTGAGAACCATGGAATAGAAAGTAGGCCATGATAACCTCTCAGACTATGAAAACCAAAGCTCTACTCTTAAACCAATATATTAACCTGTCAATAAAAGAACATGAAAGATGTGAATAGGTATAGTGAGAACATACATAGAACGTAAAATGTATTAATGGCATATAGACTAACGAATTCAAAACATAACAAAGAATAATTAGTGTACAAAAAATTTAGCCGTAGTAGCTACTTTGACGATAATGAAACTTACCAAGTTATAAAACCAAGCCGATAAGCAGCATAACAACTAGCAGCAGGTCCTCTAGGATCAAGATGGTCAACACACTTTACACCAGATCCCGTCGCATTGTAATGAACTGCATAAGTAAATAAAAGAGGTGCCTTAGTTCAATTGAACTAAGTAAGCATGCGTAACCAAGTAATACCTTGCCTCTCAGATCGTCATGGGAGAACAAGTCCTGCCACTCCACCACTTTGTTCCCATCAACAAAGTTAAGTTAATTTTTATTAAATAAACAAAGTACACATGTGCAGGAGTGAAACAATGATCTATACAATTCATTAATTCACCAACAGTAATAACTAAGATGTACAAACATTAGAGGAAATTTGAGGTCTAAAATGGGCCTCCTAAGGAAAATAATAAAATAATAGTTATTAATTTTGGAGGAAGAATGAAAAAAACTACTTTTTGTGTTTGTATTTTTGACATATCTCCCTGTGTTTTTACTCAAATTCTAAGTGGAAGAGCTTGTTGGATACAGAATTCAATTCCACATCCAACGAGTACCCACAATGCATACTTTTGACGGACCCCGCTACCCCAAAAATGAGAAATACCTGAAAAAATGTGATGATGACATCATCATCACATTTTTTCAGGTATTTCTTGTTTTTGGGGTAGAGGGTTCAATCAAAAGTATGCAGTGTGGGTACTTATTGGATGTGGAATTAAATTCTGCATCCAATGATCTCTCTTGCTTGAAATTTGAGTAAAACCACAGAGAGATATGTCGAAAATAAGAACAAAAAAAACAGTTTTCTTTTATGACAAATATGTCAATTCAACCATTATGGTTGACTCATTTTATTGAAATTCTATTGGTTCTTGAATTCCAACTCACAAAATTTATTGTTGGCGCATTTTCTTATAAGGCCCATTTTAGATCCCAAATATTCTCTAATGTAGTTTAAATAACAGAATTAAGACATAAGAAGTAAATAAACTAATAATCACTGAATGGTTAATAGATTAACAAGACAACAAGGGAAGTTTCTGAAGAGATCAAAAGTATAAGTAGCTCATGTAATTCCGTATGAGTAATAACGATCCCCTTTTGGTAGTTTTCACTAGCCTATAATTTTTTTTTTCAATTTTTGGGAACATTACAATTCATATACAATGTTAAATTTTACTAAAAGCCTAAAATATCACTATCAAAATATCCATTATCCATTGTCGTGTTTCATCAAATAACTTACCGTTAAGGGAAGAATGCTCCAACATCATATTTTGCTACTCTTAGTGCAATAGTTGGACTAGTCAAAACTTGAAGCCTCAGTATAACAAGTTCCCTAAGGTACAATGTTAGTGTAATATCCTTAATTTTTTACCTTAATTATATTGGGCATAATCCCCACTACACATGATTTACTTTGATGTTATATATATGTTTATATATTGGGCGTATGCCCCACCGCACATGTTTTATTTTGGTTATATAGATATACTGAGCATAAGCTCCAATGCACATGTTTTACAGTTTTGTTATATAATTATATATTGGGAATAGGACCTGCTGGACAATGACTATGGCTGTGTACTGGGCATAGGCTTTGATGTACTTGATTTACTTATTGTGTGATTGGACATAAGCCCTAATATACTGAGATGATATTTTTGTGATGTATTGTGCAAAATATTGATATACATGATTGATTTCTATGATGTGTTGGGCATAATCCCTGAAGCACATGGGTTATGAGGCTATGTGTTGAGCGTAAGCTCTGGAGCACATAGGTAACCCCAACAAGTAAAGGATAAAAGTGTTGGGAATAAGCCTTGAAGTACTCCAACATGATGTTGAGCATAAGCTCTGGAGCATCATATCTTGGGCCATTGTATCCCCAGGCATATTGTACAAATGCATCCTAATGCTAGTGTTGAGAAAAAGGATCTGGAATTGCACTAGTGTAACTCCCATTTGATAGTGTTGAGCATAATCTCTCAATAACACTAGGGTTTACTTTAATTAAGGGTGTTGAGTTGGAAAGACTCTGAATAGTACCAACCTTCATCATGCTTATTCAAGCTGATTAATTGAAATCACAATCTATTTCTCATCAAGGACTCCAAGATATCGCCACAAATACAAGGTAATCCAAGGAAATCTAGGGCCACCTATCCTAGTTGACTGACCAAACCCCACATGAGGCCTTGTTAAAGAATTAACATAAACTAAGGAAGCAACGTGTTATCTCCTCAAATAAATTAGTCAAATTTATTTTATTAAGAGGTAGAAAGTCATTAGGAAAAACTTTATTAAATTTTTTCAGGCTCATTTTAATGAGTTCTAACTTGTAAATATTTAAAAAAAAACTTTGGAGTTAGTCTTTATTTCAAAAAAATCAAAAAACAGATTTTTGTGGCTCAACATTTTTTCAAAACAGTCTCTAAGCCACCAAAAGCGAACTTTCAGCAGCTAAAACCGAAATTTCAGGGCACTCAAAGCCACCAAAATTGGCATTTTTACTGTGAAAAGTCATCATTTTCAAATGATGATTCTAAGAGACTGAAGAATCATTTTGTAAATCAGTCGGAGGTTTTTCTTCCTAACATGTCAGAAAATAATAACATCTCTTAGTTTTCCTACAGGTGTTAGATATTTGGAGAATAAAATCCATCTTTGAGCCCTAAATTTCAGATCTCAGAATTCCCCTGTTTGACACATGTTTTGGAAATAAATTAATAGCAAAATGAAAATGAATCGCATATAAATGAGAGATTTTTTTTCTCATAACAAAATAAATAATAATAACCTCTCTCAGTTTTCCAAAATATGTTTTTATTTGAGAGATATAGGTCAATCTATGAGCAGCACATTTCCAGAAATTTCTGCATTTTCCAGCCACCTCACAAATTCGGATTTGAGATAGGAAAAGAGGTTATCGTATCCATCTTTTGAGGATCTTGAAACTGATTTGTAAACCTTATTTAATCTCATTGAAGAATAATTTTAAAGGGTTCGACTTTGGATACTTTTTCATACTTGTACTCTCAGACTTCTCATTTTCATGCCAATAATATAAGCTTCTTTTGCCATTTATGTTCAGATTTCATTTCCTACCTTTCTATACTTGCACTTGAATGTTCATTTTCATGTTTGTTCTATTTGTCTAATTCCAGATAGCTGTCATCCTATCTTTGTATTGATGAATTGAATAGAAACTATCATTTACTTATTGTGATTAGCCATTCATATATGCTTTGCTTATGAGTCTACTAGCATGACAAGAATTCCGCATACATCCACCTTTTATCAACTCTTTGAACAACAGTGGTTTAAAGCATTATCTATCTAAGTTTGTTTATGCATGTTTTGAATAAGTGAGTTTTGATTAAGTCATCCAACTTGATCCATATTACCCATCATTAAGAAATTACTAAATTTACTAGGCATCTTCGAGCTGCAACCTAGAAGAGTTTCCTTGAGAGCTAACAAATTGGTGCCATTTCCGGGGAGAGGAGATTGAAGCTTAGCTTCCATGGGAGACGACATAAGCTCTAGCTTTGATGATAGACAAAGAATGAGCACATTTTCGGTTGTAATAATCTATCTGGTGACTCCATGAAGGATGGATTCAGTGGCAACTCCATTTCTCAAAAATATGTTGGCGACTCCATTGGTATGAAATGAACAAGATATTATCAAAGAGGTATGCATTTTGTGATTTCTCAAATATTTCTAGTTACCCTAATCCAATGCCTAGTAGAGATGAATGGGAAAATAGTCTTCCCAGATTTCGAGGAGAAGAGTGGGAAGTGTCAGCTGAACACTTGCTGGATTTTCATGACTTTATTCATCGGTTGCAAGTTGTGCATGAGGATGTTCAGACCAAGATATTTTGGTATTCTTTAGAGGGGATTTCTCATGATTGGTACCGGTCCCTTCCTATTTTTAGTATCATCTCTTTGGCAGATTTTCATGCTGCCTTTCATTTGTTTTGCAAAGGAATATTTTCAGCTGATCTTTTATATTCCGAATGCTGTCATGAATTCAATTTATTGAATAAAGAATGAAACATTCATTAAGAGTATGTTGCAATAGGGGACACCTCTTATTGTGACCAAGATATTAATGAACTTCAGGATGATAACCATAGTACAGATGCTTTTGACATTGTATCAAATGGATCTACTGACTTAGGTTGTCATGAATATGAGATTGTCCCCTTTGGAAACCCCAAAGATAATGAACATATTTTTATATCAGCATGTGACCGATTTGAATATGTAGCAGATAGTAAGGGAAGTCCTCAGTTTTCTAATTTGCAAACAAAGGAAGAGTGCAATAGATATGAGGAGGAAGATGATGATCCGAAAAGTCCAGATCAACGGTTCATCACGCATTCTTCTTAGTCAGAGGTTGAGCAATCTACACTTAACATGGAGATCATTGAAAGCATCCAGCATCGGCAATTAATTTAGTTGGAACAGCAGCATGGAGAGGTATTTCTTTGTGACATTTACGACCCTATTGTTGATTATTTGGAATCTATAAGCAGCATAAATGTCAAAATATTCTTGTCAGATGATAGCTGTTTCTGTCACCCTTTCAAACTACATTGCTGCATGCTATGGTTTCATTTATTTTTTGGGTCAAGAACAAGGATAAGTTCAGCAGATCAGTTTCTGGCATGGCTTCATTGGAAGCATGATGTCACTTGATAAGAAGCCTCTACTGATTAGAATTAGGAGTAGGAAAGAGAATAAGCTCTTTATATGAGCAAGTAGACTTTTCCAGTTATTGGTTGTTTAATAAGTAGGATAGGATACAGGCATGCTATAGGTTTGCAGGGGATCAGTTGTAAAGGAAACTCTTGAAAGGTGTTCAGAAGAAGATTGTACTCTTGACTCCATGCCCAATGGAACACTAGATTAGGTTCTGTATTCTGTTGTCCAGGAAAGGCTTCAGATCTGTGGTTCTTGGAACCTCACAGAGAGGATTCCATCACTGAGTAGGAGATAAATTTTATCTCCTCAAATAAATTAGTCAAATTTATTTTATTAAGAGGTAGAAAGTCATTAGGAAAAACTTTATTAAATTTTTCAGGTTCATTTTAATGAGTTCTAAC
The DNA here is from genome assembly GCA_001517045.1 of Pseudotsuga menziesii. NCBI lineage: Eukaryota > Viridiplantae > Streptophyta > Pinopsida > Pinales > Pinaceae > Pseudotsuga > Pseudotsuga menziesii. The sequence goes on along the minus strand of LPNX010730815.1, from coordinate 498,846 downwards.
TTGTAAATATTTAAAAAAAAAATTTAGACTTAGTATTTATTTAAAAAGCCTCAAAACACAGGTTTTTGTGGCTAAGCATTGTTTCAAAATAGTCTCTAAGTCACCAAAAGCAAACTTTCCGCAGCTAAGACCGAAATTTCAAGGCGCTCCAAGCCATCGAAATTGGCATTTTTACTATGAAAAGTCATCATTTTCAAATGATGATTTTGAGCGACTAGAGAATAATTTTGTAAAACAGTCAGACATTTTTTTTCCTAACATGTCAGAAAAAAATAACCTTTCTCAGTTTTCCTACAAGTGTCACAGATTGGGAGAATCAAATCCATCTTTGAGCCCTAAATTTCAGATATCAGAATTCCCCTATTTGACACATGTTTACATATGTCAGGAAAATAAAAATTAATATCAAATAACTAAGAGAGGTTTTTTCTCATAAAAAAAATAATACCAATAACGTCTCTCAGTTTTCCAAAATCGATTTTTATTTGAGAGATATAGGTCAATATTTGAGCAGCATATTTCCAGAAATTTCTGCATTTTCTAGCCACCTCACAAATTCAGATTTGAGATAGGAAAAGAGGTTATCAGATCCATCTTTTGAGGATCTTGAAACTGATTTGTAAAGATTATTTAAGCTCATTGAAGAATCATTGTAAAGGGTTCGACTTTGGATACTTTTTCATACTTGTACTCTCAGACTTCTCATTTTCATGCCAATAATATAAGCTTCTTTTGCCATTTATGTTCATATTTTATTTCCTACCTTTCTATACTTGCACTTGAATGTTCATTTTCATGTTTTTTCTATTTGTATAATGCTAGATACCTGTCATCCTATCTTTGTATTGATCAATTGAATAGAAAGTATCATTTACTTATTGTGATTAGCCATTCATATATGCTTTTCTTATGAGTCTGCTAGCATGATAAGAATTCTGCATACATCCACCTTTTATCAACTCTCTGAACATCAGTGGTTTAAAGCCTTATCTATCTGAGTGTGTTTAAGC
>LPNX010730815.1:446068-497767 GCA_001517045.1 Pseudotsuga menziesii | reverse complement strand
TATATATATATATATATATATTGGATAAACAAAGATAAAAGATCTAATTGAAGTCTGCATACATTTAGGGGATTGTGTGTGTGTGAGAAGTAATTAAATATAACACCCCCATAATTAATCATTATTATTAATTCTGTTGGAAATATTTTATTATTTTTGACATAAAAGCCAAGAATAAAACATTGTGTAATCAAAGCAATTTTATTTAATAAAATATGATGAAGGGGACACGAGTGGATATAGATGTTGAATAGTGTTTTCTTACCCACAAGAGGAAAAATACAAGTGGAAAAAAAAATGAGTGAGAACTCAGGATGTAGGAGGCATCATCCCCAAAAATCAGGTCAGAACTCCTAGTTGAGTGCTAAAGAGAAGGAGGCTTATAAATGACTAATTCCTAGTAAACATACTATAAATTAATATGTCCATAAGAAACATGAGCCTAGCATTGGAAAAGGATTAAACATTTGTGAAATGCAAGAGATGGCTCGTTGAGAGTTTTCTCTTATGGTTTAGCGAACATGCTTGGGGGATCTGGAGCAAGTAGCTTGGATTCTCTTAGAGTTGGTTGGGAGAAACAACATATCCAATCTTATTTTCCTAGTGTTGGTGCCAAGTTTCTACTTTACATTTTGATGATGTAGAATATATTTCCCTATATCTGTAGTAGTTAAACTCTATTTGTTTTGACTAATCTATTGCTGTTATTTTTGTATTTTGTGATAATGGAGGAAATTCAGTTACTTGCACATAGATACCTATATACAACTGTATATTTCCTAGATGCATTGTTTCCTAAATATCTTTACATTCTGTATTTTGAAATCAAGTTAGCAACTGAAATTTGAAATAAATTCCAATTTCTGTTATATGTATAGATATGTGTTTTCTTTCGAGGCTTGCAGATAAAATCCATTTACTTAGCATCGGTTCAACTTCTTATTACAAATTAACAATATCCAATCATAATGTTATTATCACATAGATATGTAATGTTTAGCATAAAATAGATAGGATTCTTCTTAACTAGTATTACGAATTATAAACTAAGTTAAGTATTACTAAGTTAAGTATTAAATCCCTAATGAGAATAAACAATGTTTCCATTGTAAGTCTATTTTAACTAAGAAAAATAGTTACGGGAGTTGTGGGATCTTTTCCTTTATGTTAATATAATGTGAAAATGCAGAAACCTACGGATCTCATATCCTTGTTTACAAATAGACCCTTTTAAATTGAAATCTTTTTCAAAGTAAAATAACATCTACTAGAAGGTTAACCCCATACTATTGCAGATTAACAAGAAAACAAGATAATGGATCGAAGTTCATTAGATTATAATAAGAATAAAATCTATATCATACCTAAAGGGTCTCTCTTTATAAATACACTAGATTACATATTATTCATAGGATCGAATCCCTTTAAGACTTTAAATTAAAAGTATAGGATGTATAGGATCAAGGATCCTTTATTACAAATTCACAAAATCAAGTATCATATCCATTATCGCAATTTGCAGGTAAGTCCACATTGTGGCTACCAAGATAAACCTTCAATAAAACAATACAGTGGATATAATTTCCACACATCCATGCAATAATCTACAAGTTCTAGGGATCATGGGATCGAATCCCTTAAATAAAATAACAAATCACTCTTTAGAGTAACACAAATATGAGCCAAGTAATTATTCACAATTAAATACTGAAATAAAGACCCCTTATTTATAGTAAATGAAGAGTATTCATATCTAACATTGGATCACAGTTCAATCTACACACCCACCATAGATGAACAAGTTGAATCTCTTAAACATAAGTAATTCAATTCACAACCCTATGACTATAAAACTCATCAAAGTATAAACCGAGTCGCAATCTTAAACCATTAATTAAATCTACAAGCCGCAATCCTTAAAGGTTTGTTAAACATCAATGCATGGTTGCAAGATTATAGTAGCGAATACTTTCCAGTTTAGTAGTTACAGCTGTAGACCCTACGGGTATTTCTTTTAAAAAACACAAAAAATATTGAAAACAATCTAAGGTGGCTGTAAGACCATTTTACAATGGATACCACCTTGACACAAGGTAAATTCCTTATTACAAGAAAAAATATCCATTACAATGTCATAAAATAATAGTATATTATTAACCATCAACATTACATTCAGTAAAACCATCGAGGATGGTTGCCACATTTATAAACCAAACAGTTCACAAGAGAAACCCTTGCTACAAAGAATCTCAATATTTTCCATAGTGAAGGTTGTGAACCCACAAGAAACATTAATGCAGAGACTATCGTTTTTAAAGGATACTTAACTTAGAGGTTGCGGCCAATGAGAAACCTCTCGACCCTTCCCATGAGTCTTGCAAACAACAACTAGAAGGGATCACTATGATTCTACAGGAGAAATGAATTTGTAAAAAAAAATATAGAACAAAAAAGGGTTGAGGACCACTTACACAATCGTTCAAAGTTGTGGGCATAGGAGAAGGTGACCATATCGCCTTACTCCCAACGCTAAAACATGCTTTTGAACCAGTTACAGTGATTTTTAAGCACATTGATATTTTAAATGAATAACTAGATTAAACATACAACGTTGGAGTTCTTACAATTGCGTTGAGTGTTAATGGCTAGGGGTTGGCTCCTTTGAGCACCCTTATCCCTCCAAGTCTCCAAGAATCAATGGGTGTCAGTAAAAATAAGATTAAAACCATTAACAAACTTAAGAGTTATGGCGAAATTTCCCTTTATAGTTACCTATCGAGGAAGACTATTCAAAGGATGGAAGTGTCAGCGACTTGATGGAGCTCTGGTTAGACGTTCCATCGTTGGGGAAAAAATACATAGCACTCATCACCGCAGAAAGAACTAGAATCAATTTCATTAACACTTTGAAAACATCATGGTGAAATAAACAGAGTTGCAGAGCTCGGTTCTCAACCAGCCTCCCAAAAAAAAACCATAATGCAAATCTCAAACCAAGTAACTCTTTGATCTCACCACCTAGGTGTAGGGAGGATTGAAACCAGTACTACCTCGTGGACTTGGTTTCACTGTCAACTCACAACCAGACCATGTTATCATTACCAACCAAAAGTCCCATTTAATAACATAGTCGAAATTATTATATCGAATAGTTGAAAATCCAAATCTTGGATGGTGTGTTAAATAAAAACAATCATATAAACTATGCCATAAATCATCATGGGTATCATACATATGCCAAACAAAACCTTGGTCGTGTAAGTCAAATCTTGCACAAAACCAAAATACAATCGCATATGCTCAAACCTTTATACTTTAGGTTATGGGACTAGTGCCATCGTGGGTCATGGCTAGTGTCATACCTTTCCAATGGTGTTCGGGAAGTTTTTAACATAAGAACTAGGTTAAAAACTTAAAAACCATATAAAAACATGTATATTGCATAATGTAAAGTCATGTAGTATAAGCTTTAAGACATAAAGGAGACCCCATGAAGTTATATCCACTCATATGCTTAATGATTGAAACAAGATGCATGTAACGAAATAATTTAGGATCATAAGAACTGCATTGAGGGAAAAAACATGTGGATCCAAAGAAAACACTAGTAGAAAAAAACCTTGTCAGCTTTCTTATTAAAATATCGTTGTATGAAGAATACATACATTAAAAACCCAAGCTTTTCATGATTAGGGATAATACTTTACAGACATAGTGTGAACTATATTAAGGTCAAACCTTGTAATAAAAAACCAAGTACAAAACTGGTAAACAAATACATCACCTATAGAAGTTTGGCTAAATGTCCCAGACTGAAATGGAATTTTTTTTTAATAGAGAATCCAGTCGAACACAACAGGATGTTAGATATTAAAACCAGTAGTTTGTAAACATGGAATTATGATAAAGTGTCTATTTAAATAACACATTTAAACAAAAAATTATGTATGCTTTTTAGGCGTGTTACATAATGGAATTAGAGCACGGTTTCTGCACTAGGCCTAAAGAGGCTCAACACAAAACTTCTACAGAAAATAGTAAACTAATTTTTTTTTTAATTCTATTACACACAACAAAGAGAAACACAAATATAATTTGCAGGAAAATATGGCAGATGCGAAGATGTCTGCAGAAGAGGAACGCCGCCTCGAACATCCATTAAATAATGAGGACGATAACTTAAGGAATGGACAATTTTGGGTATATCTAAATGATAGTTAGGATAATAAATCTGAATTAAAATAGACTGTTAATGAATTAAGATATGAACTAGGAAATGTTAAGGAATATCATGAGTGAATTCTAAAGGATCAAGAAGAACTAAACACTATTATGTTAGCAGAAATTCATAATGAATAAAAATATAAAAATAAGGAATCTGAACAGGAATTGCCTAAGAATGCACCATACACAAAACGTAAGGGAAGAAAGATGGATTTTTCTAGCCATAAACCTGACACTTAAAGTGAAGAGTCAGTTAAACATCACAAAAAACAACAAGAGTCAAGGGAAAGAAATGACAATAATAAAAAGAAAAGAAAATAAAGACCCTATGAGGAAATATATGGGGAGTTAAAAAACATTAAACCACCCATGTTTAATGGGGAAATTGAGAAGGGCGAAGAGGTAGAGGCTTGGTTGTTCAGAATGAAAAAAGTATTTTCAAATATAAAATTATTTAGATGAGTTGAAGGATAAGATGGCCATCTATAATATGAACAGAAAGGAAGACATATGGTGGGAAGAAATAAAGAAATTTAATGCTATAAAAAAGAGTTATGCTACCTGGAAAACATTTAAGAAACTCTTTAAAATAAAGTGCTTATCTGAACAATATTATGAAGAAAAAAAAGAATTTTATGAACTAAGGCTAGGGTCCATGACGAAGAAAGAACTTTGTAGTAAGTTATTAAGCTTACTTCGTTATTTTTCGTATATAATTTATGAGAAACAAAAGATACAATGGTTCCTTAGTTTTTTCCCCCTCATGTTCAAAGAACAGATTGAATATGACAATTTTAAGTGCTAGAGGAAGTTAGGAGGAAGGAAAACTTTTGTTACAACCATAATAAAAATAAAAGAGAAAAAATCCCAGCTTGGAAGAATAAAACACCAAAATTTATGATCCTAAAAAGAAGAAAAATAAATTCCATAAAAATTGAGGGAATAACTGCAAGGGGTATGAAAAAACTCTGCAGTAAAAGAACCTTCAAATGTTCCTAATAAAAACTCATCACAAAAAGAACCTTTAAAATGCTGGGAGAGTGGAGGGCCACACTACTCTAAATACTTCCCAGTAAGGAAAAATAATTTTAATGTACATTTTATCCAAGAATCAGTCACTGTTCGAGATAGGGAAAGGAGAATGCCCATCATCTGTGCTGCACAGGAAAATTGGCAAGCAAAACACTAGATGTCGAAATTGAAGGTATGATAAACAACCAACCTATCTCTATCCTTATTGATCCAGGTGTAATCCTAAGTTATATTTCACCTAGAATAGTTGATTTATTCAAACTTGTACCTAAAAAGTTTGATAAGTCATGGCTAGTATAGTTAGCCATAGGTATAAAATGAAAAGTCACTATTCTTGTTGGAATTTTTAAGTTGATGATGAATGATTTTCTTATTCATGTTAATGTAAATGTATTACCTTTAGGATCCTATGATTTATTAATAGGAATGGATTGGATAGAGGAGCATAAATTTTTTCTAAACTGTTTCGATAAAACATTTACATGTATTGACAATAATGAGAATAATATAAAAGTGAAAGGAATTCCTAGGAAGGTTACCATCAGAGAAACTCTACTTTGCAAATGAAAAGATGAGTAAGAAAAGGATGTAATGTATTCATAGTTTATATAATGAATGATAAGGAAAACGATATTAAACCTAAATTGGAAGACATATTGTAACATCCCCGACTTAACAATGTAAATTATGAGAAAATCGGGTAAGATTTTTTTTTGTTGCTTTTAGTACAACTAAACAAATCAACTATGTTAGTCACTTGAGAGAATATAAGTGCATAATCGTAAACAATACCATCATTCCATCTATCCATGTAAGAACGTATACACAAAATAGCGAAACAAAATAACCATGTCACTTGTAACATACCCGTACACCTAGATAGATTCATCGGTGCAGAGTATAGAAAGGAATGGATTCTCTTAAACTGTTCAATCGTCTAATTTAGAAGGAATTGAACATTGACCTTAACCAATCCCAAGAATTATTAGGATGAAAAACAAAACCATTCTAGTAGTTCTTTAACAAATACAATTATCAACATAAACCATCATAATTCTCCTAAATCATCACTAATATCGTAAATTCTCCTCATCATGTAGATAAGGCATTCAAGGTTATTTCTATGGCATTCAAATACCACTTTCTTCACTGACTAAACACAAATAGAATGCATGTTCAAACTATATAATTTTCTGTTATACATATTTCCCTTAAGTTTATAGGCATGTTCTTACCCTTCCCATGCGTGAGTAATTCGAGGAAGTCCTTGAGGATATTGTCCGACCTTCAAGTTACTCAACACACAAATGTAATAGGATATTCTTAGTATTTAATTAGTCAACGAAGAATACAAAAATTGCAAACAAGACATATACAATATACTGGTCATATGACTGTTCCTTGAGTGAGACAACACTAAAGAATAATATTCTTCAGTTATGGTTAATACATTTCAATGAATAAATAGAATCAATGTTTCTGACAAATACAATATATATTTATATATACATGTGACAAATAATTGATCTCCACCATACTATCGTCATAGGAGGATTTTCCTTTTTTCCTTGCGACACTTTCTCTGCAATCACATCTTGTCATTAAACATACGATCTCAGAGAAGATTAAGAGCAATATCATCATCAATACTATTTTTAAGGAAAACATATTAAACAGGAATCAAACTACAATGCATACATACCTTACCCACATGGATTGTTCATGTAGCATAACTCAACATTTTTTTAGGAAAACAGTCACGCTAGAGGAATTTCAACTTAAGAAACTAATTAAGCATACAACATTTACTTAAGAAAAGTAGTCGAAAAGACTGAAGCACTGGAAACTTGACAAGGACTTTCTCCCCATCCATTGGCTCCATCCGGCATATGTTGTTCCGCCTAAATCCACCCTCGAGTTGAGCGACGAATCCACTAAGGCAAGGTTTCATACAAAGACCTCTTCAAGGATCATAAGGTATCTTGGTAATTACATTCACATCCCAACCCTAGCTTAACAAGGTAGAACTTATATTTTAAACACCTTTTCTTTCTCAGATAAGTTCAGGGTACTAAAAATGTACACTTAGAACAATTTGATCTATGATCCAACACAGTGAGAAATTAGATGGGAAGACATTTTAAGATCAAAGATCACATAAAATATTTATAGTGCATTGAGGGTTTTGTTCCAAGAAAAATAACTTAGATCAAGAATCCATAACACAGTCCATGTTCACATATATGAGTGCTTATTAAAATTTAGACCCAAGTCCATTGAGAATACTTACGCAAATGAGATCATACCTCATCTTATTACAAAGGAAAAACATATGCGGAAAGTTTGATTTAGCATGCAGACCCTTATATACAATAAAACCATTGTATGCAACAAATCAATGAATAAGACAAAATTACCATCTAGATGTGGCAGATCTCAAGTAACCCAGAAGTCACTTGCAGGATAAAAGGATAAACATTGTTTAATATTTTCCCACATAACCATTGGAAATATCCCAGGAATACCTTAAAAGGCGTTTGTGCAGTATACAGAATAACATTGCTTATTATATCCAAATCAAGGAAAAATCGAGATAGGTCTCAAGTATTACCAATATTACTTCAAATTGCAACTGCATATAAGTTTCATAACGTAGATCCGAAGGCTATTGAAAAATTTGTAGGCATAAACCGAAAATTAGATCTGTGCTTACTCAGAATTGTGGGTAACCATTTCAGTTCACTACATTTTAGAAATCACAGGTAAAACAGTCTGTTTAGACACAAAAAAATTCATAGTTAGGAATAGATGCTTAAAACCTTATCAAAATGCAGGTAGTGAGTCTCAGCTCAACATTTGTCAAATCGGAGGTAGAGATCAGAGTCTTCAACTGATAAAAAAATCAAATTGCACCACCGTATCAGAGTGGGAGTCAAAATGGAGTCAAGTCTAAAAAAAAATGCACCAGATCTTATCATATTTACTATTTCATAAAAATGCAAACTTTTGAAAGTTATAGCAACCATTTGAAATAAACGAAGGAATTTTAAAGGAGATAGCCAAAATAACACACACGTAAGGATTAACTACCCCATATCCTTAAGAAGAACACAATCAAGCTTTGGAAATACTTGAAGCACCCAACACCCAAACTAGATCTCACATTTTAACGCAATGCGCTCTAATTATCACGTTGAACGCTTGGGGAAAAAGATTTGTGACTACCCTAGTGCTGAGCCGTAGTCATATATCATGGCTTGATTCCAAAACAAGGGTTTTTAAAAGATAACAACAATTGACATATCATCAAGGTATCACTCCCATAAATTGCTAAGGGTTGAGATATTAGCCACATAAAAAAATATGGACACCATATTCATCATTTCGACAGTTGTTCGGAGAAACAGCACTAGATATGAATTATGGTAAATTTTTAGGAACACTATTGATATTATTCAAAAATTTAAACAAAATCTACATGTCCCAGAGATCTTACTCCCATAAAATCGCTACCCTATCTCTCAACACAGAGATTCCAGGTAAAATCGATTAGTAACTTCAAATGAAAGGATAGGTGTTCCACCTCTTATCTTACCAGGAAGAGATAGGGAAGATGTCATTTCAGATATGCGTAAATAGAAAACTCAAGAATTAATAAACAGAAAATGATTTTCAGCACTGTAAGGCCGTAAATTCCATAACCAACATAAATCAAATCTACAGTAAGAAATTAGAGGGTTTATGGAATGAAATTTTTTTCGTAGACTTGATAACGCAGTTGTTTTGAATCATACTATACCCATAACTAAAATTCAACTTACATTGATCTACAGCATGGATATTTCAGCCAGAACCCCAATTGGTCGGCGGTTTCCTTCCGTGATTCTTCTTTTGGTTCCACACCCGGAGGATGTCGTAATTGTATCCTCTTGTTCATGAATCTCCCCTTTTAATAATACTGAAGTTTTTTTTCCCTTAGTTATCTTTATTGAGCATGGAAAAAGAGCCTATGTTTTCTCCTTACTGCTTATGCTCCCTTTCCCTCAGTTTCCCTTCAAGTGAACCCTTAACACAAATAAATAATCCCTCGAAAGGAGAACGATCCCCAACACATTCTGCAGAGCATCCCATAAATCATGGCACCAATTTGGCCATCGCAGAGCATCCCATAAATCATGACACCAATTTGGCCATCGCAAAGCATCCCATAAATCACTACACCAATTCTTCCATCACTTATGGGATCCAGGATGCCCCTTTTCGTGGTGAAATTAAATGCAGAGAGTCAACCACACTAAGTGATCAATCTCCCACAATCCCTCTCTTTACTTTTCAACTTATACTTCTCTTGCATGTTCATAAGTGTCAATTATATAAATATATTCATTGATAAATTATACATATATATAACATGTTTCCCTTCACTTTTGAATACTTTCATCCATAACCTTAATGTATGCATGGAACGATGTTAGCATGGAAAAAGATGCTTTCCTTTATTCTTAGGGAATTTATCCTTATATATATATATATAATGCATTCTTTAATAAAATATTTTAATAAATTTTCTCCCCATTATTTGTGATAATGGTCATTTCAACTCTTTTAAACCAAGTGGTTAAGGAAATACTATACTTATCTATAGAACAAGTCTTTTAGGGAAAGGGATTATCTTCCTTAAAATTTTAGGATAACTATTGTGTGTTATTAACAATGTTAATAGTTTTTTTGATGCCCATAAGTGAATATTAACTTGTTTGTCATCTTGAGTAAATAATTCAATTTCTTGCACGCATAGGTTAGCACTGATCCCATCCAAAATCTCGACTGGTTTTTTTTTTTTGGGTTAATAGGTGGGAATCCAGAGTTTACTCTCTTTCAAAATCAATGACATGATGATGAAACTTGGTCACCATTACTAGATTCATGAGGCTTTGCTAGCCACCGACCTCTCCCTAGTGGATTCATCCCCAATCGTTATCAGTCTCATCAAGTTCCCAGTCTCCTAACGCTATAAACCACATTCATATTTTTTCATAAGGTTGGGATGGGTACTTACAGTGCCATTTTACTTACAGTATTTGTTTTGTGTCACATTGAATAGGGATGTTACACATGTGAGTTTTAAAGGAGTTCAAATATACCTTTCTGGAAGAGGTCCCTCGACTTCCTATGAAAGAGATATATAATTCACCATTGATCTAATACCTGGAGAGGTACTAGCATCAAAATATCCATATCGAATGAATATAATAGAAGTCACACAACTAAAATCACAAATACAAGAACTAATTGATAAAAAGTACATTCTACCAAGTGTCTCTCCTTGGGGAGAATTGGTCTTGTTTGTGAAAAAGAAGGATAGGACACTAAGATTACTCATAGATTATCAGAAATTAAATAAGATTACTATTAAGAATCGATACCCACTTCTGTGGATAGATGATTTGTTCGATCAGTTCCACAGAGCAACTATATTTTCGAAGATAGACTAAAGGTCGGGTTATCAACAACTACAAATTAAAGATGAAGATATAATTAAAACAACATTTAGGACTCATTACAATCACTATGAGTTTGACGTGATTCCTTTGGGTTGGAAAACACACCCACTGGATTCATGTGTTCAATGAACAACATATTAAGTAACTACCTAGATAATTTTGTGGTTTTCTTCATTGACGAAATACTAATATACTCTAAAAATGAACAAGAACATGAAGAACATATAAAAATAGTTTTGCAAGTACTAAGAGAAAAACAAATTTACGCAAAATTCAGTAAGTGCTACTTCTTTAAATATAAGATTCAGTACCTCAGACACATAGTGTCCAAGGATGGAATCTAAGTCGATCTGGACAAATTAAAGGCCATCATGGAAAGGTTGGTTCCTAAGAACATGTATGATATCATATCATTTATGGGGATTACCAGATAATACCGGAAGTTCATCGAAGGCTTCTCTAAGATTGCCTACCAATTAACCTATTTACAAAAGAAAGGGAAAAAGTTTGAGTGGAATGAAAAAATGTATGGAAAGTTTTAACAAACTAAAACACTTATTAACTACCGCCCCAATCTTAAAGATTGCAAATCCATTCAAGGGTTTTGTGGTATGCACCGACACTTGCAATGAAGGGATAGGTGGAGTTAATTTACAAGAAAATTATGTTGCGGCTTATGAATTTAGAAAACTAAAAGATCATGAGAAAAAATTGTAACCAGGGATAATGTACCTTCTGTGGACAAAAGTTGTTCCTCTGGTCTGAATGGTTCAGATCTAGAACAAATGAGTGAATAACTCGGTTGAAGACCTTCCTTGAACGTTATAGAAGCCTCAAATATAACTCTGACAAAAGACCTGTATACCTGTAAGACATATCAAACATACAAATACATCAAAGCATCCAAAAAACATCTACATGTCTATATTAGTGACTAAGGAATCTAATAACATATATACGAGATTTACACAACAAACATGTGGGAAGGAAATCAACTTTGCATTAGAGAATGAGTGAAAGAGATTACAACCATGTGCCTTAGTGTTGAGACACTCCACAAAACTAACGCGTCATCCCCGATAGCTCCAACTTGCTCCACAATTTCTCTCTAATGGATTAGGTCAGGGTATCAATTCAGCAGCATAACTCTACTATTCTTATCATCCCTCAACTATGGACATGAGCTTGTATTTATAAGGTTCAATGGATAGGGATAGTTGAGAGAAATGTGGGTGACATGGCTCTAAGATCCTACCAAGAGGGATCTCGAGCTCAACTAACCCATATTGATAGGGATAATGGAGGACACGAGGCTCATTAGAGTAAATTTCAACTCAAAATGGGCCTCCTAAAAAGAATTAATAAAATAATAGTTAAAATAATAAAATAATATTTATTAATTTTGGAGAGAGAAAAGAAAAAAGACTACTTTTTTTTTGTATTTTTGACATATATCCTCAAGTTTTTAATCAAATTTCAATCGGGATGGCTTGTTGGATGCAGAATTAAATTCTGCATCCAACGAGTACCCACTCGGCATACTTTTGATGGGCCCCGCTACCCCAAAAACAAGAAATACCTGAAAAAACGTGATGATGAATTCTGCATCCAACAAGCTCTCCCGATCTAAATTTGAGTAAAAACATGGGGATATATGTCGAAAATACAAACAAAAAAAGTAGTTTTTTTTATGATACCTATCCCCAAATTTATATTAAAAAAGTGTTTAAGACCTATACGGTATTTCAAATTTAAAGTAATTTCACTGGCTAACACATGATGACATGGAATTTGAATCAAAGTTAAAAGGCCCATTTTGAGTTGAAATTTCCTCTAATGCATGATATAAAGCCTCAAGAAACTTCTCTTTTTCCCATTTTACCTAAGGTACCTCTTTTGTTGCCTTATGACAGAGCGGTTTAGGTGAGAACCACTTCAAAGACAAAGAACTTCCACAGTGCCACCACTTCTCTATAACAGGACATATGTGGTGCTGAAGAAGGTATCGCTCATCAACCAAAGGGTAAGCACGGTGCTAGGTTTTTTTAAGTAGAATTGATATTCAGAGCAAGTTTTCACTCCAAGTTTTGGGATTAAGGGAAAACATAGGGGTTAAAGATATCATCACATCATGGTGACGTGATTTAGGTATAACAGAATGCCCCCCAAAGTATGAGGCTTAGAGGGAAACTATGAGTGAGAGCTTTGAGAGAACAAGGTGTCACTTCGAGGTGAGGATCAACTTGATCAGAGAGTGTCATCAAGTGGGCATCTGTAGTACATCAATACTTTTGACTCATAGACAAATGTAACCAACTCATGGCTATGGACCAATACAAGGTAGATCCATGAGAGGAATAAACAGGAATGGATACTAGAATAAAATGTAGATCCATGTGATAGAGGACTCAAAATTGGACATAGCTACTGAATATACAATGTATATCTATGTCATACAGTCGCAAATTTGAGCATAGCCATGAGCATACAAATGTGTATCCATGCTAGATATACAAAACTCCATTGCAACCCAGGGAAAGCAATGAGCGCTAAACAAATACCCTAGGTCTTCGTCTCGTTTTCCACAAAGTATGATTCTATCCATGTGATTACAATGTTCTGAAGTTGAACATGGTAGAAGCCACTTGATTACCAATCAATGATGTGAATCGTTAAGAAGTGCGAGGGAGATCACCATTAATGTCAATGATTCCCAAGGTACCCTAGTACAATCTACTAAGCGTGAATAGATGTTTTGATGTAGAACACCCAGTCAATTCTATCGATCAAACGTCAATGATGTGAACCTATGTCAAGAGTGAGAGAATCTGTCATTGAGGCATACAGATCTCAAGGTACTAAAATTTGTTTCTAAGACTATTTCCCGGATTATGAGCTGATGTCGACGGGAATAGTCTCGTCGAAGGAGGGCCATGATGAGTCCCACATTGACAACATGAAACTCAGAACAAAGTTTTGGAATGATGCGAATGAGGTAACCATAAGACTGACTCAAAAGTACTGACACATAGACTGTTTTGACTACAGAGGTAAACTTCTTCAACTTCCTTTTGAACATCGAGCGACATGACAAAAGACTTGGCAGCATGACTAAACTAGACAAACACATAGTGCGACGGTGGACAACGCATTATTTTGGAAAGACTCAAAGGAGTGACATGACTCATGAAATTGGATCATTACGGAGATTAGCTAAATACCCAATTGACTGAAATGATATGAAGACAAGTGCCATGTTCAAAGGTAACAACAAAATACTGCCATTTATTTGCAAAATGATTCCCTTCCCATTTTCCCCATGATGGTTGATGAGTGCCTCTTTTTGGTTTTATGAGTTCAAAGAGGGTAACAAACACTCATTATAGCTTGTCCAAATACAAGTCCAAACTCATATGTTTTACGAACCTGAGAGAGGAGGGGTTCGTTCCCAAAATAGGGTCTCTCAATGTTTACTTTAATGAGTCCAATGAAATTTAACTCGGTATCGTTCATGTTTAGAGAGTCTGAATGACCACGGAAGAAGACTCCATAGGGTCTTTTTTAGTAAAATAGTTCACCTGAACCAAAAAAGTGATAACCTACTGTCAGATGAATGACTCTTCAAGTGTTTTAACGAGCGTGAAGAAGAGAAGACCACTCGACAATCTTTTCGTATTTAAGGAGCCCGAAAAGAGTTTAAAGAAGACTCCACTAGGTCTCTTTTCATAATGAGGGATTTTATGAGTCTGAAAATAATCGAAAAAGGACTCGAACCTTTGAATCCAAGTTTTGAGAGCATGACCAAAGTGTCATAATAAATGCTCAAATACTTTTTCCGTTTTATAGTAGTATGAAAGAGTAAAAAATGAACTCCCAAAACTTTTACTGCTATGTTGGGGCTTGACCTTCAAGGTCCTCTATTTTGGCAACTCCGCGGTTTTGGTGCGAAGCTTGTAAGTGGAGTTACGGCACAAAATAGTCTTAGGGGTGTTGAGGTTGGGTCGAAGCCCCTCTTTTTGTAATTAACCCATGGTTTGAACTCATGGTTTTTAAGCCCATGGTTTAAGCTCATGGTATTGTAATAGTGCACTTGTATAAATAGGCACTTATGTAAAGGATTCAGGTTAGGCTTTTAAGGTATGATGATGTGATGTGAAGCTAAGGCCTATGTTTTGTAAGAAAGGTTAAGTCCCAGCTGTGTGCGTGGACGACCTATGCAGCTGTGTGCACAGAGGGTTTTTGTAAGAAAGGTTAAGTCCCAGCTGTGTGCATGTATGACCTTTGCAGCTGTGTGCGCAGAGGGTTTTTGTAAGAAAGAGTTAAGTCCCAGCTGTGTGCATGGACGACCTCTGCAGTTGTGTGCACAGAGGGTTTTTGGGTGATTGAGAAGATCTACAGCTAAGTGCATAGAGATATGCAGCTAAGTGCTCAGCTTTGGGGGATTGAAGAGATCTGCAGCTGAGTGCACAGATCAGAACTGTGGTTTTTGTAAAGAGTTGAATATAAACACAGTTTTGTGGACGTAGCCCCTACACTGGGGGTTAACCACGTATATCTTGTGTCATGGTGGTTCTGTTGTTTGTTTTTATTCTATTTATGCATCTATTAAGTAGATAAAGGATAAAGTAAGATAAGCTGTTAAATAATAACTTCGCTGTGAATTCCCAGTTAAGGGTTGAGCAAGTAACTGTATGTTTATATAAACCGCGAAGCTAATTAAGTGAATGTTGAAGCTATTTATTATTATTATTTGTAATACTAAAGGTACAGTAATATCCCTCTTTCGCTTGCAGAAACCTGATTCTGCGGCACCCCATAGCTGTTTCGGGTGAGACTGCAACCTGTTCGCAAGTTGTTGCCGAAAGGGCCAACACTATGGGTCTTTTGTTGGTGCGAAGATAAAAAGATAAAACCCGAGCTTGCCCATAGCCCAACAAATTGGTTCCGTTGCCGGTTGAACTCAGTATCTTCTTAAGAGGGATTTACGTCGTACCTAGAGGGATATGTTTTGGAGGCCCTCAGTAAAGGAAATCGGTGATTGGATCGAAGATACCTATCTAAAATTTGCTGAACAAGAAAATAAATATCCTCGTCGTAGCTCATACGAATTCTTGCAAAGGTACGTTTTTTCTGATATTCATGAAATTTTCTTTGCTAGTATCAACATAGAGTTGCACCAGTGGTTATCCAGGTTGACAGAATGTAAGACGCACTTCAAAGAAGATAAGTTTCCTACCTGAGCCCCGGAAAGAATTAAGATATTGAAAAGGGTGAAAAATGTGATATCGGGAGCTGTTGATTCTTGGACAACACAAACCCTTGAATCATTTGTGATGGAGTTCGCCATCGACACACATAATTCTTTTAGCGAAGCAGAAAGACAGTTTTTCAAAGGACCAAGGGGTAAGTACTTGAATTCATTCAGTTTGACAATTAAAATGCTCTTGGCTGAAAAACGCATATTGCTTATTGAATCAGATTACTAGATTAGGTGCTACTAACCTATGTTTGAAAGTGAAAGTGATCCAGGTTTACAGAACATAAAACACACTTAAAAGAAGATAAGTTTCCTGCCTGGGCCCCAGAAAGAATTAAGATATTGAAAAGGGTGAACAACGTGATATCAAGAGCTGTTGATTTTTGGACAATGCAAACCCTTGAAGCATTTGTGACGGAGTTCGCCATCGACACACATACTTCTTTTAGCGAAGCAGAAAGATATTTTTTCAAAGGACCAAGGGTTAAGTACTAGAATTCATTCAGTTTGACAATTAAAATGCTCTTGGATAAAAAAACGCATATTGCTTATTGAATCAGATTGCTAGATTAGGTGCTACTAACCTATGTTTGAAAGTGAAAGTGACTTCGACGAGCAAAGTGGTTTGCTTCTAAGCGGTAAAAGATACAAGAGAGATCTTAGATCCTATACCCTAGGCAAGAATACTGTTTATACCCCACTAAGTCTAGAATAATCTGACTCTGAAGAACCCCTTTTGTTTGAAACCCTCCTGTAACTCCGTAGCAAAGACCTGTTACCCCTGAGAACTCGTCGTAGTCTGAAAGTAATCCTAACCCTAGTAGTCCTGTCACAGGTCAGTCTACTTCAGTAAGTTCCCCTCCCACTGTTTTCATCCCCCCTCCTTCCCCCCCTCGATCTGCTATGGCCCACGTAAATGATGATATCAAGCTCCCAGTCTTTAGAGGAACTGGATCAGAGGATCCATAGCAGTTTTGGTTCTTATGCAAAGCTGTTTGGACTACTAAGAACATTATGGATCAGAACACAAGAACAACGCAGCTGGTCACATCTTTTAGAGACCGAGCTTTGACTTGGTTTAGGAAGTTTTCCAGTACTCAAAACTATGTCTTGGCCGATATTAAGACAGCAATGATTAAAGAATTTAATAAGCCTAAATCAGAGTCGCAGTCTATAACTGAACTAAAGGAAATTCAACAGAAGCGAGGTGAATCAGTTTGGGACTTTGATTAGAGGTTTAAGGTTCTGTTGGATCAAGTTAGCTTCACTATTGAACCAGAACAACAAAAGGAATGGTTCATTGCCACACTGTTGCCTCATATCAGGACTCCACTTATGCAACAGAAGGTTGCTGATCAGCAAGAGGCATTGGAAATTGCCATGAAACTTGAAACCGCTCCTGTTGGAGATAATTTTGGCATAGCCCAGATACAGGTGCAGTTGGCAGAAATGGATTTGGAGCTTCGCAACATGAAGAAAGGAAAATCCATTCAGGAAGAGGTGTGGTGTACTCGATGCAAGATAGAAGGTCATGACAGAGAACAGTTCCCTATAGTAACAAATTATCTGAATACTGGTGCACCAAACCCGTTTAACCCTGCTGTCCTATATTGTGAGATCTGTAGAACAACTGGCCAGCATCGACCTGAAGATTTCTATTTGCTACAAATATATGTGCAAGTACCTAAGAATCCCTACTGCAAGTTCTGTAACTCAGTAGGACACAATGAGGATGAATGTCGCAGCTTTGACCTCATGATAGAGCGAACCTATGATGCTTATAGGGTGTAAAATGAGGCACAATGCAATGATGGATATGGTTACCGTGGTGGTAACCCATGTAGAGGTAATTTCAGAGGTCATGGTGGTATGCCTGGAAGAGGTCGAAGCCAGGTTATATGCTATAACTGTAATTAGGCAAGCCATGTAGCTAGACACTGTCAGAACCCAACTACGACATGTCGATATTGCAGAGCAGTCGATCATGTGATTGAGCAATGTCCATAGTTGATAGCTAAGATACAAGAAAGAAATGGTGCTCCTACTCAGAATGTTCAAATGATTGATGTAGAGAAAATACTTTCCCCAGCTCTCAATGTTGTTACAAGGAGTGGAGCCACGACGCAAGTGCAGAATACGGAGAAACAATCTGTCGAGGCTTGGGTCCACAAGACCCTAGAGAAAAAGAAACATTCAAAGAAGCTAAAAAAGACTTTGCTGATCCGAGAACATCAGTAGCAAATACGCAACAGCATCAACAGCAATCACAGTTACAAGAAGCTTCGCCAGATCAATTAAGTGCATTAACATCCTTTTTACAGAGTTGTATGAAGCTAT
This sequence comes from Pseudotsuga menziesii, assembly GCA_001517045.1. Lineage (NCBI taxonomy): Eukaryota > Viridiplantae > Streptophyta > Pinopsida > Pinales > Pinaceae > Pseudotsuga > Pseudotsuga menziesii. The sequence goes on along the minus strand of LPNX010730815.1, from coordinate 479,413 downwards.
TAGGAAACAAGAATGCTTTGAACGAGTTACAGAAAGTTCTTCAGTCTTGCGAATCTCAGCGAAGCTCTGATAAAGGAAAAAAATGTTAATAGAGTTAGAAGGACTGGTAGAGAAATGAGGTTGCATGCTCAGATAGGAGAATATGATATGACTGATATCATTTTAGACCTGGGATCAGAAGTGAATGTCCTAACTAAGGAGACTTGGGAACAAATGAGAAAACCTATCCTTGAATGGTCCCCTATACAGTTGAGATTAGCCAATCAGCAAAATATTGTGCCTTTGGGTAGACTCCCTAGTGTACCAGTAGATATTGATGGCGTCAATACCCTAGCATATTTTGAAGTCATTGAAATAATTGATGATAGCAACCCCTATCTAGCATTGCTAGGAATTGAATGGGAAATAGACAACGATGCAGTAATCAACCTTAAGAAGAGACAAATGACTTTTGAAGGGAAAGGCTTGAGAGTCATAGTGCCATTTGACCCTTCTCAAGGAGAAAGGTACACAGAACCAGTAAGAGAGGAAGATCAGGATGTTTTAGATCATATTTATAATATCATAGCTAAAGAAGAAGACTCTGTTAACCCTACTACTGAAGGTATAATGGATTGGTAGTGTGACAGTTCTTGCATGACTGATTCAGATGACAGCCTAGAGAACTGGCAAAATTGACTGTATGAGCTACATGGACATCGATGTGCAAGAATTACCAAGTCTCTCAGATGGCTTAGCTCCCAGACAAGAGCCTTACCTACATTTGATGGCTTGACAGACCCAGAAGAGTTTATTGTGCAATTCTCAGAGCAGGTACTAGATTCACAGAAAATAGAGACTCTAGATGTATCCTTCAGACCCACAGCTTCCAGATGGTGGAATGGTGATAAGAAGTGTATTCATAGTTGGGAATCTTGTCAAAACTTTCTTCACCTGAGATTCACAGATCAGCCTCAGGAGGTGCGCAGCAGATTTAATGGTAAGACTAGCCCTCAGGAACACTTGGAGCAATGTTGTGAAGCGTGGAAGCATGTGCCTTGTGAAGAATGGGTACATAGGTTTGTACATAGTCTGGAACCTATAGCAAAGAAATGGTATGTGGAGGTTGCATGGTACTGTAAGTTGGGATAATCTTGTTGATAGTTTTGTGCTTACATTTTCTATTAACGAGTTTTGCCCTGCTTTAGATGCAGCTGTTAGGCTAATCAATACTAAGGTGTTTGATGATAAATAAATAGCCGAGTACCAACCTGATTGGAAGGAACAAGAAGCTAATGCAGTAGAATTCTATAACCTCACCATTGATGAAGATGATGACCCTCGCAACATATTTGAAAGGACACTGAAAAGTACATGGACCAGCAGTTGAATCACCTGAAGTAACTCAGCCCCTGAAGACAAGGAAAGTAAATATTGGATCAGAAGAAATGCCTAAGTATGCTACCATTGGAGATTATTGGGACAAAGAAATGGTAAGCAAAGTGACTGAACTTCTCCATGAGTATCATGAATTATTTTCGACGAAGTTCTTAGAAATGAAAGGTATCCTTGGTGATATAGGAGTGATAAAAATACCCTTGAAAGCTGATGCGAAGCTTGTGAAGCAGCATCCTTATAGGCTGAACCCTAAGTATAAAGAAAAAAGTCAGGATAGAGCTAGATAAGATGCTTGCTGTAGGAATAATTGAGCCTGTTGAAGAGTCCGAATGGGTCAGCCCTATGGTGGTCCAAGAAAAGAAGACCAAGGGTGAAATCAGAATCTGTGTTGATCTGAGGAAGCTGAATGATGCCTATTTGCATGATCCTTTCCCTACTCCTTTTACAGATGAAGTTTTAGACAATTTCGGAGGTCAAGAAGTGTATTCTTTCACTGATGGATTTTCAGGTTACCATCAGATTAGAATTGCTCCAGAAGATCGACATAAAACAACCTTCGCTATAGAAATGGGATCTTTTCACTATACAGTTATGCCTTTTGGATTGAAGAATGAACCTTCTATGTTTTCCAGAGTAGTCATATCTGCATTTAAGGAATTCATTCATAAGTTTTTAGAAGTTTACTTTAATGATTGGACTATCTTCGACTTATTGAAAGATCATATAGCCAGTTTAAGACTTATGCTAGACAAGTGTAGACAGCATCAGATTTCATTGAACCTGAAGAAGTGCATCTTTTGTGCACCTTTTGGAATTCTGCTAGGCCACATTGTATGCAAGCAAGGATTGATGATGGATCCTGCAAAGATAGCCATTATTGTGAACTTGCCAACTCCATAGTTTGTTAAGCAACTTCGCACTATGCTTGGTCATACTGGATATTACAAGAAATTCATCAAAGGATATGCTCGGATTACAGCCCCTATGGAAAAGAAATTAAAGAAAGATATCAAGTTTGAATGGATACCTGAATGTCAGTAAAGCTTGGACATTTTGAAGGAAAATATTGTAACTGCCCCTATCCTAGTATTCCCTGACTAGAATAAGGAGTTTCATGTTCATGTTGATGCATCTTGCATTTCTTTAGGTGTAGTATTGGGTTAGTCAGGAGAAGGTAATATTGATCACCCTATTGCTTTTGCAAGTAGAAAATTGTCCACAGCAGAAAAGAATTATACTACGATAGAATGAGAAGGTCTAGCTATGGTTTATGCCTTGCAGAAGTTTCGACATTATTTGTTAGGATTTCATTTTAAGATGTTCACCGACCATTCTGATTTGAATTATTTGGTTAACAAGCCTGTGTTAGGTGGTAGGATATGCAAATGGCTGATTTTGTTTCAAGAGTATGACTTTGAAATCATAGTTAAGCCAAGAAGACTTAACCTGGAGCCTGACCACTTGTTGAGGCTCGAATCAGGAGAAGAACCCACTAGTTTGGATGAAGGTCTTCCCGATGCCCAATTGTTTTCCATCCAGATGGTTGATGACTATTTTCAGGATATTGTTCAGTACTTGTCTACAGGTTTTTCCCCCTCTGAGATGACAACACAGCAGAAGAAGCAGCTGGTGGTTAGAGCAGCTGACTTTACCTTGATAGCAGGACAACTATATAAGATGGGACCAGATGAAATCCTGCGCAGATGTGTCCTGGAGCATGAAAAGCCATTGATACTGGATGAGGCACATTCTGGAGTAGTAGGAGGTCATTATGCAGGAAAATCTACAGCACATAAGATTCTGACAGCAGGATTGTGGTGGCCTACGATTCATAAGGACGTAAGAGAGTATTGCCACAGCTGCGATATCTGTCAAAGGACAGGAAAACCATCCAGGAGGGATGAGATGCCTCTGGTTCCATAGGTAACTTTGCAAGAATTTGACAAGTGGGCTATTGATTTTGTTGGACCAATCAATCCCCCTGCAAAGAAATCTGGAGCAAGATACATTATTATAGCAACTGATTACCTTACTCGTTGGGCCGAAGCTCAACCAGTCAAGGACTGTAGTGTTGCTATAGCTGCGAAGTTCATCTTTGATAATATTTTGTCAAGGTTTGGGTGTCCTAGAATTCTTATGAGTGATCAAGGATCACATTTTCTGAATAAGACTATTGAAGCATTGGATGAAGAATTTCAAGTATATCATCAGAAGAGTACCGCCTACCATCCTCAAGCAAATGGAACTGTCGAAGCCTTTAACAAGATTCTCGAGCACGCTCTGACGAAGGTTTGCAATGTTAACAGAAATTATTGGGATCTTAGAATTCCAGCAGTATTATGGGCTTATAGAACCACTTGTAAGAAGTTGACAGGCCATACACCTTTTAGGTTGGTATATGGACAAGAAGTAGTTATGCCCATGGAATACATTGTTCCTAGCCTCATAGAGATGGATGATCCAGCTATGTTGAATGAAAGGTTGGTGAAGATACTGGAACTAGAAGAAGACAGATTCATTGCAGGTTTCCAGCAGCAAGTGCAGAAAGCTAGAGAAAAAGCCTGGCATGATCGACACATTAAGAAGAAGCAATTCCAGATTGGTGATCTTGTGCTCTTGTATGATAGTAAATTCATGAAGTTCCCAGGTAAGTTCAAGACACATTGGAAAGGACCATACATAGTTCAGAAAGTTACTGATGGTGGCGCAGTTCAGTTAGTTAAATTGAATGGAGAAATTTTACCCTCCATGGTGAACGGAAGTAGATTAAAGGAGTACAGGGAAAAGCCTATACCCCCTGATTAGACGTAGTACCAAGAAGAAGAGTCTGAGTACCAAGAACAATCGGAATTGGGTACTAGACTATAATGAAGCTATTCTTAGAGAACTGTGGTAGAAGTGTCCAAGGTTGTCAAAAAAAACCTGTCGCAGGTCACAGATTTGACGCTCTGTCGAAACTGGTGTCAGGATGTGTCGAAGGTCCTTATGATGGCGATGCTGAAGCAGAGTGTCCTGGGACGGGACACTGGTGAGTCTTAGGGGCCTATTGGGGCTTGACCTTCAAGGTCCTATATTTTGGAAACTCCGCAGTTTTGGTGCGAAGCTTGTAAGCGGAGTTGTGGCACAAAATAGTCTTAGGGGTGTCGGGGTTGGGTCAAATCCCCTCTTTTTGTAATTAAGCCATGGTTTGAACTCTTGGTTTTTAAGCCCATGGTTTAAGCTCATGGTATTGTAATAGTGCACTTGTATAAATATGCACTTATGTAAAGGAGTCAAGTTAGGCTTTTAAGGTATGATGATGTGATGCGAAGTTAAGGCCTATGTTTTGTAAGAAAGGTTAGGTCCCAGCTGTGTGCGTGGATGACCTCTGCAGTTGTGTGCGCAGAGGGTTTTTGTAATAAAGGTTAAGTCCCAGCTGTGTGCGTGGATGACCTCTACAGCTGTGTGTGCAGAGGGTTTTTGTAAGAAAGAGTTAAGTCCTAGTTGTGTGCGTGGACGACCTCTGCAGCTCTGTGCGCAAAGGGTTTTTGGGTGATTGAGAAGATCTGCAGCTGAGTGCGTAGAGATCTGCAGCTAAGTGCACAAATTTGGGGGATTGAAGAGATCTGCAGCTAAGTGCGCAGAGATCTGCAGCTAAGTGCATAGCTTTGGGGGATTGAAGAGATCTGCAGCTGAGTGCACAGATCAGAACTGTGGTTTTTGTAAAGAGTTGAATATAAACACAGTTCTGTGGACGTAGCCCCTACACTGGGGGTGAACCATGTATATCTTTTGTCGTGGTGGTTCTGTTTTTTGTTTTTATTCTGTTTATGCATCTGTTAAGTAGATAAAGGATAAAGTAAGATAAGTTGTTAAATAATAACTTTGCTGTGAATTCCCAGTTAAGGGTTGAGCAAGTAACTGTATGTTTATATAAACCATGAAGCTAATTAAGTGAATGTTGAAGCTATTTATTATTATTATTTGTAAGACTAAAGGTACAGTAATATCCCTCTTTTGCTTGCAGAAACCTGATTCTGTGGCACCCGATAGCTGTTTCGGGTGAGACTGCAACCTGTTCGCAGGTTGTTGCCAAAAGGGACAACACTGTGGGTCTTTTGTTGGTGCAAAGATAAAAGGATAAAACCCGGGCCTACCCATAGCCCAACATGCTACTGCTCTTCTATCCTACAACAACTTGGAAAACAAGTGTTAAATTCTCCAATAACCGACATTAAAGGATTATGACTGATAGATTTTGAGTAATAAATTATTTTAAAACAAAAATATAACATGTAAAAACCTAAAATGTATATAAAAGTCATGTAAATAGTATAAAATCAAAACATTTTACCATTTACCCATAGTGGAGAGCTTTTGGAGCATTTTCTTGGCTAGATTTTCAGTCACTGATATCCGGAGCATCTACTGTCGAATTCACACACCGTCAGCTCTAGGTAATAGCTTAAACCCTACTCTTTCATTTCATGCTTTCCATTTTGATTTTTGGTGGTGTTTTCGGCCTATTGGGCGAGCCCTAAAACCATGTAAGATGGCACCGCTCTTATCCCTTGTGGGATAAGCGGTACCCCACTAGAGCCGCGTCGAAAACATTGCACACAGGCGACGCCACTACCTGTCCTCAATGGGACACAGGCGGTGCTGTCCATTCGTAAATAAAAATGCATGCACAAGAAAAACTAGCTCAAATTTGATGATTTGAATGATTGGGAATGTTTCTAATTGGTCTTGTGATGGTTTTTTGACAGGTTCTCATTGATAAAAAATGGTAATATGGAAAGAGAGGAAACATGACAATGACGATGCCTTTACCGAACGAAACGTAGGTTGTATAGCCGCGTTGAGAGACTATGGAATTCTAAAGTTCTTCCGTGCACCCAGCATGGTGTCAAATGATTGACTATTAGAACATATACTTCGGATGTGGAATCCAGAGCAACGATATTTTGAAGTTGGTGCTCACATATTGACAATTGAAGTAGAGGACATCTACTTCTTGACAGGCCTATCAAGATAGGGTGCTCCCATATCTTTGAATGGTTCTCATGGAGGGGACATTACTATTGAGGAGCTGATAAAACTCCATTGCATTCCTGGGACCAGGACATCCGAGAAGAAAATTCCCATAAAAACAGTGGTAGATGGCCCACTACAGATAGTTTTGTTTATCATGCAGAGAGTTGCGGGAAGCCAAGGGGTACACCAGGCATCTAGAGCGCATATTATCTATGTCATAGAGGCCATGGCACCCACATTTTTCAACTGGGAGGAAGCTCTACTTCTGATTTTCGAGGATCAACTGACCAGGTGTCGACAGGGGGAGCTGAAACAGTTTAGTTTTGGCTCCATTCTAGCTTGTTTATTTTTTGAGCGGGTTCCATAGATGATACCCCAGGTGGTCTTTGCAGAGTTTAGGGCACGGGACCCTCGCATGCAGAGATGGGTCCAGATCATGGATCGTACTAGAGCAAGTAGAGGCAAGGTAAAGTTCAATGACCCATTCTTTCGATGGTTGAGAGATCAACTCCTCATGGTGGAGGACTATGCATATGCAGGCACTGACTTCAATGGTGACCCTGACCTACCGCTCCCACCTGGTGGATAATGGGGTGATATCGATAAGAAACAAAAACTTTAAAACGGAAATTGTGTTTTTATGTTTTGATGGTTTATAATTTTTATGTAGATGTCGAAGTAGCACAACTTGGGGGAGCTTCCCCGCTAGACAGGCAAGCTGGATCCCATTTTGTACCATAGTGCGATGATGTGACAGGGGATCTAGAAGAGAACCTCGAGAGGTTGACTCTAGAAATCTTGGATGCCTCGATCAATGACCTCCCATTGGGGTACCAAAGGCCTACTGCGGGAGTACTAGGTTGTTTCAGCAAACTACTACATTGAGTAGCTCGGGGGGTTATGTGTTACCATGAGCATCACTGGCTGATACGGTGCATGATGTATTCACTGAAAGCTGATAGATAGCTTTGGGAATTTTGTATGATGATTTTTACCTGAAATCCCCAATGCTTCAGATGAGGTCTCGTGACCTATTTTTTGTAAAACATGTTTATATATATATATATATATATACAGACTTATACCCTGGTGTTTGTATGTCTCAAATGGTGAATGTATTTTACATGAGTTTTATGTGTCTTTTATAGTTTATTTACAGTGAACCATGTTTGATTTTCATGTCATGAATGGGGAATATGCCAATCTAGAATGTAATTTGCCAATGAGTAGGCAACTACATTATGTTCCCTAGGGATATGCCTATAGGTGATAGTTTCAAATGACCTTTCTAATAAACGTACCCTCCGGAAGAGACAGAGAAGCACGGGATTCATAATGGTGTAGACATGGTTTAGATGACAAACCACAAGTTGTGAGTCCATCAATACTACCAAGTTACGAACATCTTTGGAGGCAGCGTCAGTCAGAAGACCTATGACTGCTCGATACTCAGTGATACTATTGGTAGTGGGACCGATACAAAACACTCTTGAACTGACCAAATCATAAGCTGGGGAATAGAGAACCCAAGTAGCTGAGGCAATATTCAAGGTGTGGTGGCAAGAACCATTAGCAAAGCTATAGAAATCCATTTGCTCTGCATGACCAAAACATGGTATAAACAGATACGGACACTAAACTCAAAACCATATTGAAAATACTTAAGCACACTAAAAGTCAAGTAATATACATATATACAAGATACTATCCAATATAGATCTAGGAATAGTACCTGTTCAGGTACAACCCATTGCCAGGTTGTCCTAAGGGGATTCCATCATAGTCCACGAGCTCGTAGGACCCTTTCTCTAAAACATTGGAAATGACAAAAGGACCGTACCACATGGATTCCAAATTTCCTTTCACTAGTTTGTCATATCTCTGATCATAAGTCAAAACTAGGTCAACCTCATTAAAGGAACGAGGTTGGACAGACTTGTCATACTGTACCTTGATGCGTTTCTTATGTGCCTCATTAGCTAAGGAAGCATCTCTTCTAGTTTTGTCAAGGTTATTCAAGTATAGAAATCTGTCTTCCTCTATGGAAGTGTCTGGGAGAAGTTTGACAGCAAGTTTCAAGGATGGAATTTGACATTGAATTGAAAAGATAGCTTCTAGTCCGTAGACAAGCTGAAAAGGTGTGAAACTAGTATTTTTTTTCATCAAAGTCCTGTAGCCCCAAAGAGAGGGGAAAAGAATATGGTGCTAGTTGGATTTATGGTCTCCAACCATCCAACGAATCATCGTTTTCAAAAATTTGTTAATGGCCTTGATCTGACCATTATCTTGTGGATAATAAGGCGTAGAGTTTTCATGACGAAAAGCTAGCTTGGCACTTAGTTCCTCCATCATTTGATTACGAAAATGTGATCTGTGATTAGTAACTATGGACTGCGGGACTCCGAATCTTGCTATCACATGATTGAACAATAAGAGAGAGGTAGCATTACCGTCCTCTGCATACGTAGGCATGGCCCAGCCCATTTTGTAAAATAACCAATGGCTATGATGATGTAACCATGCCCCCTGGCTGAGGTAGGCTTACAATGCATATAATCAATCCCCCAATTGGAGAAAGGGCTAATGGCAATGATGAGGTATAACAGAGCAGGATGAGTGTGCTTTTTCGGATAAAAATGTTGATAGGGTGGGAATTTCTTAACAGCCTCGTGAAAATATTTAAAGACTAAAGGCCAAAAATAGCCAGCGCGAAGGATTTTCTGGGCTGTAGCCATCCCAAATAGATGACCGCCACATGCTCCAGAGTGGAAATCATTCAAAACTTGTTCAACTTCCTCATGGTTAAGGCATCGCCGGAGAATGGAATCGATACCACATCTATACAAAGTATCATTCAAGATGAGGTAGTATTTTGCATGGTGATGGATACGGTGGTGATCGTCACAGTATATAGTAGGATGTAACCTTTGTGTCTAGAGATAAATGAGAAAATCTCCATATCATGGGTCATTAGTGCTTATCAGGAACAGGAATTCATCTGGGAATGAATCACCAGGCTCAGATTCCGTTGAAGCACAGGGAAGATCACACATGAGCTTAGCAAAGACAAAGGATTTATTTGATGTAGCTTTGGAAAGTTCCAGATCAAACTCTTGTAGGATGAATATCCAATGGGATTACTTTCCCTCGAGCACCTGACGAGTCAGGATGTAATACATGGGGTTCTGGTCTACCAATACGATGGTTGTGCGGAGAAAAATGTAGTGACGAAATTTTTGAACAACAATGACCATGGCCAATGCTAATTTCTCCATGCATGAATATTGAGTTTCAGAATCCATGAGATTCTTACTAGCATAGTAAATCACGTGCTCCTGACCATTGGGATTCTCCTGCACCAAAACCATAGCGATGGTAGTAGTGGAGGAAACAATGTGCAGGATAAAATCCTTTGAATAATCTAGGGGGTGAATGAGTTAGAGCATGTTTGAGATTATCAAAGGCTCATTGGGCTTGGTCATCCTAAAAGAATGGAGTGTCCTTCTTAATGAGACACATATAACTGTGTGTTTTATCTGCAAAATTGCACATGAAACGATGGAGGAAATTTTTTTCCCTTGCAAACTTTGGAGTTCTAAAAGGTTGGTTGGGGCTAGTAGAGCCAAAATAGTGGTAGTTTTCAATGGATCTATCCAGATTCCATCCTTAGAAACCACAAAACCTAACAGGCGTCCTGTCTCAATGCAAAAAACATATTTATGAGGATTGCGCTGTATGTTATAATGACCGCATCCTAGGAAAATGTCTCTAAGATGACCAGGGTGGTCCTCTCATCACTGTGAATGAGTTGAGAGGTCATCAGGGTATGGTTCAACAATATGTTTTATATCGTGAAATACATAGGACATAGCACGCTGGAACGTGGCTGCAATGTTTTTCAGGTCGAATGGTAGCTTTTGATATGCAAAGGTTCCCCATGGGAAAATGAATGTTGTCTTGTGCTGATCGGTGGGTAAAATATCAATCTCATTGTAACCCAAAAAGCCATCCATAAATGAAAAGATGACACTTCCGGCACAGTTGTCGATAATCTGGTCGATATGCGAAGTGGGAAATTTGTCCTTGGGATAAGCTTTGTTCAAATATCTAAAATCGATGCAGACTCTAATGGTGCCCTACTTTTTATTAATAGGGACGACGTTTGATACCCATTCCATCAGGGGTACGGGATAAATAAACCCTGCTTTGAGAAGTTTCTCTATTTCATCTTTGATAGTTGTGGCTTTCCGTGGATGGACTTGTCTCATTTTTTACCTGACAGGTTTTGCAGTGGGATAGGTTTTTATTTCGTGGACCAAAATGGATGGGTCTATCCCCGAAATTAATTCGTAAGACTAGGCAAAAACATCTCAGAATTCTTTGAAAAGTGCTCGGTATGCTTTAGATTCTTCTGCTGAGAAGTTATGCGCAACATGAACATTCTCAAGGGTGCCAGGCTTGGTTGATATTGCAATTGGATTTGTTTGAGTAATGTTGGATAGGTTTCCTTCAGAATCTATGTTCTGCAACAATATAGGAGGTTGAGGTGTGTTGAAAATATTAGTGGAAAAAAGGGATGCAAAATCATGGTCTACCGAACTACTGTTGGGGAGGAACGAGGATCTATGATGATGATCCTCCCATATGGGCTCATTCATAGTCATGATCTCCATAATGGACTCATTAGAAGGAAAATTCTGGGAGAGATAATCCAGAATAGGAAGAGAGGGTTCTAACCAGTAGGGTAGGTGGTAAGGGTCCGAAGCCACCAGATGAAGCTCATTAGTGTGGTCATCGAAAAGGGTTTGGATAATGTTGTACATGGTTTCATGCAAACTCAACGAGGTCGACTCAACAATTTGTTTTTCCTTTGGATCATAATCAAATGAAAAAATCATATTTGCTATCGCTGTGTCTATGTTAGGAGGAGTTGACGAAAAAATCCCCATAAGGGACGAATCCTTCAGCATACCTACCCCAATCGACTGGTAAGAAGGAGGGGACTGGCCTAACATAGGGATGTTATTAGCCATAGAGGTAGTAACATTTGACGTATAGAAATTGAACTGGTCAGTGGTGACAATCCTCCCTAGATCCAGAAATTGGACAGTTCGAAATACCATCAAAGCGACAACAGTCATGGCGTAAAACCAATTTCTTCCTAAAAGGAGGTTGTAATCTAGTAGGGAATCTACTACTTCCACTTGAATAGAAACAAATTTTCCCCCAATATTGACTAAAAGGGCTGGTATGAGACCATGGGGCTGGAAACCTCTTCCATCAAAGGCTTTCGGAGTCATTGGTGATGTTACAAGCTCAGGAGAGCCAATAGATTTCCAACAAGATAGAGACAAAACCGAAGTTGAAGCTCCTTCGTCTAAGACAATTCTAAATACCTTCTTTCTGACTACTTTCATTATGATTTGGAAATTGAGTTTGTGAGGTAGTCTAGACTTATAGTTCTTGACATTGAAATATATCAAATTAGTGTTGTCCAGTTCTAAAGCTCCTAACGCAGTTAACAAGTTTTTGCGTTGCGTAGGACAACTTTGGAGTACTTCCAGGGTAGACATTGCACATGGTTCGTGAGAAAGATCTTCAATTATATTATAAAATTGAGTATCTTAGGAATTAGGGTAAAAAAAAACCTTCCTAAGAGTACTCTTGGGTGGACGCAAAACCATGTCGAGATTAGGTTTCTCGATGGTTAGGGGAATAGTAGACGAGGACTCGGGAGAACCAGTAAAGGGAGATTTTCCTAAAGAAGAATTGCCTTCTTTCTTTTCTATGGGTTTGTCATAAGTCTAACTTCAAGTTTGCAAACTAATAGTGTGTAAGGACATCATGTGAATTTCCTCTGAAGAACTAGAGTTTTCCTGATTAGACATGTGGTCTATCAGCTGTTGTTGAGAGGGAAAAGGATTCATGAGAAATGCGGGGGTGGGATTAGCTTTTAGAAATTGGGTGATTTTGTCACGATGAGGACACTCTTTCATGAAATGATCACCTCCATATAGCAGACATGGATATTTCTCTTTCCTTTTCTTTTTATCGTTCTCGTTGATGGTTGGTGTTGGATGCTCCTGTTGGTTTCTAGGTTTTTTGTTTTTTGTTTTTAGCTTTACCTTTATTTTTATTGTTGTTGATTGTTTGAGTACTTTGAATGGAATTGACCTTGGTGGAAACCTTGGGAGTTGAAGGAGTAGGGGTGGAAGTTTGGGGTTGCTTGGTAGGTTTTGCTGTTGACAGGGATTGGATTGAACCAACAATCTCATTAATAGGGGTTTCTGCTGGTGGCTTAGCAGGATCACTGTTTGGGCGAGGATATTGAGGGATCAATTTATACAATGTTTCGTACTGGGAATAGACCAAATCCAGATATTGGGATCAACTAATGGCTTTCTCTTTAGTAACGACACCGCCCATAGCCACATATCGGGCGATTGGAGGCAACAAAGATTTGGTAAACCAATCAGTTAACAATTGATCCAGGATAGGAGCCTTAATAATTCTTCTCCCCCTTCTCCACTTATGAATATGATCAGATATGTGGGTGGAGGTGTTCTGCCATAGATAATTTAAGAGATCTGTACACCTTTCATAACAAATAGGAAGCTGAAAGTGTGTAAGAAAGGTAGTTGCCAAAGAACCAAAATCCACAAAGGAATGTTGCGAAAGTTCAATGTACCATTTCGCGGTGGTACCAGTCAAAGTTTGCTGGAAGATTCTTAAATGAACTAAATCATCCATAACGGAGTTCGAATAACACCACAAATGGAATGTCATGACATGGTTTTTTAGATCATCTCCCTGCTTCCCATCAAAATTTGGAATTCCCGATGGTAACTTTACCAGAATGGGAGGCCACGAGAGGTTATGTCGAATGGCATCATTAATCAACTTGGACAAATCAAGCAAGTCCAAAGTTGCAAGGAAAGGTAACTAGCGATTAGGTTGCACATACTGGTAGTATTGATAGGGCATATAAGTACCAGTAGGACCGTAAGTAGACTAGCAGATAGGTTTTTGTGATGAAGAACCTCTAGAAGATCCACTCGCAAGGGGTTGATTTCCAGGATCATGACCATTAGTACCATCGAAGCCTCCAAGAGGAGGACCACTAGAGCCTCCGGGACCACCAGGAGGAGGACCACCTGACCCTCAGGGACCCCTAGGAGGTAAACCTCTAGAGCCTTCGAAACCACTAGGAGGAGGGATACTAGACCCTCTGGGACCGTTAGGAGGGAAGCCACCAGGCCCTCAAGGACCACCAAGACCATTCGGACCAGAAGGAGGAAATCCACTAGGCCCTCCAGGACCATTAGCCCCCCCAGGTGGAGGACCTCCATAAGATGGTCCTCTGGCATCCCCCGCAGTATGTATAGGTATCCCTCCCATAGCTGGCATCTAGGACTAGGTAGGATTCCCCCATGGCATGAAATTGTTACTAGGGTATGGAATTCCTGCATAAGGCATTCCTGTAGGATTAGGTTAGTAATTGACATTTCTTATAGGTACTTCATTTTCTATGTAACCATACCCCCAAGAGGTTTTATTGGTTACAGGTTGTGCCCACAAGGGCTGACCTAAACTGGATGGGGGCTTAACCGCATTCATGTGGGTAGGAGGGAAAAACTATAGATTGCTCTATACTAGAGGTCTGCGCATTACTAGCTACAATTCTAGTGATAGATAACGTAGGTCATGGCGGGGGGTTTCCCCCCCGCCACTAGAAGTTATTGATGAAATAGGAATTGGATGTTATGCCCCAGGTGCAGAAGACCCAAGAGGATTTGGAACATACATAATATGGGAGGTGGTGGGATTGGGAGTTTGTCCTGGATTATGTGGAGTCACAATGCGATCTATAATAGGTTGAATGCGTCTCATAGATTCAGGAAGTGAGTGATATCCCATAGTAAAAATTGCTGAACGAGGTGGTGGTGTACCCAATATGTCATCTATTTTCTTTTCAATTTCTTGTGCATGGAGAATAGCTTCCTAGTATTGTCTATGTTCTTCTTCAGAAGAGGTTAAACGAGAGCCAAATGAAGCGATGGCCTGTCCTATAGAGGTCTCCCAAAGTGGAGCATTGGGACCATAATCTGGATGGGTAGTATCATCAACATGACCTTCCATGGGAGAATGGAATGAGATATTTCCCCTAGAAGGTTGTTGGACCAAGGGAGGACCTTGCAAAGGATATGGGTCTCCACTTTCTGCAACCACATTTTCCCCCACTTGGGAGTTGGTAGCAGCTCCTTGGTAGATAGCTTCCATAGGATTTTCTCCTCAAATAGGAATAAAATCAAGTGGCAAGCCCTGTACTCTATTGGACTATCTTAATTCAGCCAGTTTGTACAGTTCCTATCTAACCTAGGGTCTCAAAACTAGAAAACACACCAAAAATTTCCCTACTCAGGCTATAGGCCAAACAAGCAAACTTAAATGATAGGAGGAGTTCAGATAGTCAGGTCTCTCACCAGGATTGTCAAGAAGGTGCCACTCACGATATACCTCAAGGGTATGTGCGTAGTAATCTCCCTGGATGTTGTTTTCAGTGTATGGCTCCAGGAATATACCCAAAGGGATTTTCTCAGATAGATAAGGTATCCTAGTGGGGTCTCCCGATATATGCAAGGTATGTGGGAGCTCAAATCGGTAGTAGTGCTGTCTAAAGCATAACTGTTCACAAGGGGACTTCCTCTATATAATTGAGTACATGAAGTACCTTTGTATATACCTCAGGGGTATGTGAAAGGGATTTCGATATACCAATAGTACGTGGAAGAACCGCGTGAGTCCCGAGATGTAATGCAGATGAGTAATGATAGCTCCTATGTTTAATGACTCTTGAACACGTCTCTAGCCTATCACTCAAATTGCTATGTAAATTTTAAGCCTATAACTACTGTTAATTTTAAAGTGGATGGTTAGGTGAATGCATGGAATTTTGACAGAAAAGTAAAACCATGCAGAATGTAGATGCAAATATTTCACTTTACCGTTCGTGGTAAGCCTACTTATGGGAGGGAAAGAGAGTATTTTCTTTTCATTTTGAAAACCAAAAATTCTCAAGCAACTACTTTGAACAAATCAAATCCAAAGATAAGAAACACATTCCAAACTCATTTTTCTTTTTGAAAGCAATCAAAGGGGTAAGAGTATCTTTTCTTAAAAGAAAAACAACAAGCACTCTACATGCATATGCACTCTATTTTTCCGATTTTTCTTTTAAACATAGATAGATCTAACTTAAAACTACACTATTTTTTCTTTTGATGAGAGAGTACTAATGCAAGAGAGACAAAAGAACAAAGAGAACCTGAAAGCTCGTGAGTCTAATCAGAGATCCAATTCCCTAAGTTCAGTAATGATAATGACCTAATCTCAATCAAAAAAATTTCTTTTTAATAAGCAAAAAGAAGTCATCTATGGAAGAAATGAAATTAAGATGATAAGAAAGTGGTTTTTCTTTCAATCTTTATAAATGAAACGAAAAGAGATCCAATTTGAAACCCAAGCTTTCAAAAATTCCTTTCAAAATCACAACCAACAAGCGTAAAAGCACACAAACAGTCAACAAGCCTAATCTATCTTTTGAATTCTTCAACCAAACCAATTTCATCATAAAATTTTCAACCTTGAGCATACATATTCAAAACACAAGCCTGATAGTGCAGGGCTGAAAGCAAACAAAATCCAACTTTTTGCAAAAAATCACAAAAACTAGTTCTAGAACAAGTCCTACCTGGCACTGTGCTGGGGGGGTCTTAACAGAGCAGTTCTGGACGAGCACCACTTCTGGCTAAAGGGACTCAGGTAGTGGCACTGCTTATGGCTAATAGAGTTCATGCGATGGCACCGCTTGTTGCCAATAGCACATGTGCGGTTCCTTGAATGTATCCAAAACAGAAGGAGAATAAGAATTCAAGTTAAAAATTGATCAAATCAAGGTAAATACTGATGAATTGATAGTAAAAAAGAGCATATAAAGTCAAAATATTTCAGATCTGAACAGATCTGAAAGTTTCAAACCAAAATTTACTAAGTTAGATGGAAGATATGATTGAAGCGAGTAGGAGATGGAGCCTAGATTTAGACAAGGGTTCAAGGATCGAGGAAGATCAGATCAATTGAAATCTACTTTTCCCCCTAGTGGAGTCGCCAGATTTGTAACCAGATATAATGCACCTTCTGCGGATAGAAGATGTTGCTATGGTATGAATGGTTTAGATCCAGAATAAATGAGTGAATAAATCGGTTGAAGACCTTCCCTGAACATTATAGAATATTGAAATATAACTCTGATGAAAGACCTGTATACCTCTAAGATAGATCAAACATACAAATACATCAAAGCATCCAGAAAAACATCTACACATCCATATTAGTGACTAAGGAATCCAATAACATATATGTGAGATTTACACAACAAACATGTGGGAAGGAAATCAACTTTGCATTAGAGAATGAGTGAAATAGATTACAACCATGTGCCTTAGTGTCAAGACACTCCTTCACAAAACTAACACCTCATCCCCAATAGCTCCAACTTGCTCTAGAATTTCTCTCTGATGGATTAGGCCAGGGTATCAATTCAATAGCATAACTCTACTATTCTCCTCCTTCCTCAACTATGGACATGAGCTAGTATTTATAAGTCTCAATGGATAGGGATACTTGAGAGAAATGTGGGTGAGGTGGCTCTAAGATCCTACCAAGAGGGATATCGAGCTCAACTAACCCATATTGATATGGATAAGGGAGGACACGAGGCTCATGATCTAGAAGCCTTGAGAAACTTCTCTTTTTCCCATTTTACCTAGGGTACCACTTTTTTTCCCTTATGACAAAGCGGTTTAGGTGAGAACCGCTTCAAAGAAAAAGCACTTCTGTGGTGGCACTGCTTCTATATAACAGGACACAGGCTGTGATGAAGAAGGTACCGCTCATCAGCCAAAGGGTAAGCACAGTGCTAGGTTTTTTCAAGTAGAATTGATATTTAGAGCAAGTTTCCACTCCAAGTTTTGGGATTAAGGGAAAACATAGGGTTTAAAAATCTCAGCACATGATGGTGACATGATATAGGTATAACAAAACTATGTAACACATGATTTGGAACTTGCAGCTATAATTCACGCCTTAAAAATGTGGCGACTATAATATCCTGAATTTTTTACCTAACACTTATGGGCCTAAGTCCCATTGCATGTGATGTTGCAATGATGTTATATTTTGTATATTGGGCATAAGATCCCACTGCACATGAGAATGATTATTTGTTTGATATATTGGGTGTAATCCAAAATGCATATGTTTTATTTAACATGTATATGATTTCATGTGTTTGGTGTAGACCCTGAAGCACATAATTGATGAGATGTTGTGTTGAGCGTGAGCTCTAGAGCACATGAGTGATTTGATCTTTGTGTTTATGCAAGCTCTAAAGAACATGTGTACTTAATGTTTATGTTGAGCACAAGCTTTGAAGCACGTGAGTATTTTATGTTTGTGTTGAGCATCACTTTGAAAGCATATGAGTTATAAAACATTTGTGATTAAGCATGAAGCTCTGAAGCACATGAAAATATAAGAACTGGAAGTGTTGGGGATAAGCCCTAGAACATTCCAAATTGATGTTGAGTATAATATTTGGAACATTGGATCCTTGTCCATTGTATCCCTAGGTGTACTATACAAGTACATCCTAGTAATAATGTTGAGAAAGAAGCTATGGAATTGCACCAAGTGTAACTCAACGTTTTTAGCATTGACTGTGGGATCTGAATAATGTTAGGAGTTACTGAAAATTAATTGTGTTGAGTGAAAATGAATCTGATAAAACACCATTCTCATCTTACTTATTTTTAAGTTGATTAAATGAAAATCCAAATTTCTGTCTCATCAAGTACTGAAGAACTACCACAATATACGAGGTAATCCAACATCCAAAGAGATTTAGAGCTACCTAACCTAGTTTTCCTAACCTTACGTGAAGGAATTAATAAAATAAGTGACTAAGAAGCTAAAGAAAGAACCACATGATTTAGGATCATTCTCCATGATGCTAAAGATAAAAATGTTAACAGTAATATATGTACATATATATAGTTTATATATGGTATGAATGAAAGGGTAAGCATATGTATTAATAATAGTAACTATAAATAATAATTGAAGGATATATGCATTATTATTTACTAAAATAATTAATTAAAGATCTTAGTACCTAAAGAAAAAATAAAATAGGAACT
Organism: Pseudotsuga menziesii; assembly: GCA_001517045.1. Lineage (NCBI taxonomy): Eukaryota > Viridiplantae > Streptophyta > Pinopsida > Pinales > Pinaceae > Pseudotsuga > Pseudotsuga menziesii. The sequence goes on along the minus strand of LPNX010730815.1, from coordinate 460,763 downwards.
AGTGAAAGAGTTCCTAAGTTAAGATAAATAAATATTAATTTCACCTAAATTAAAGTACAAGATTATCTCAAGAAAAAAAATGATTCTTGATCTAATTGAAATTTAATTGTCCCTATTCCAAAAGGTTGTCTATAAATACCAAAGCCAAAGAAAGGCTTGGGGATAGATATCTCTCTCTCACTCTATGATATCTGATCATTATTCTCCTAAGATTTTTTAGAGCATTTTTCCAAAAAGGAAAAGAAATTTGGTATGAAACCTCTTACCCCAGATAGGTGAAGCCTTACTTTTAGGAGCTCTAGACTACTTAAATTTTGGAACCAACTCCAGGGGATCCAAATTGAAACAAGGAACGGTTCCAGATCATGGTTGGGTGGAACGTGGTAGTTCCCAAGTTATTCGATTTACACCTTTGACGAAAGAATTGTCCATGTTCTTGTTAATGTTGTGTGATTGAGTGTGGAGGGTTCCAACCATTAAAATAAGTTCAAATTGTAGGTATGAGGCTGTTTATCCTCCTTACAGTTCTTACATATTTTTATTAAAAGAAGGATTTATAATCTTGAATGAAAATATGTATATTATATGTTCGCTCGGCTAGGTTTTCCTTTTGTTAACATAACCTCAAAGCATGAATTACTTGCCTCTAAACCCTAGGAAAATATAGTTTACTTTCTTTCAGTATTATTCTTTTTATGGTCCTTTAGGCATATCTTAAATTAGGTCTTCTCTGTATTTTTTTAAATACCTATCATATTTCATCTTAGACTTAAACTCTAGATTATTTGATATAACTAGCTTCCTATATATTATTCAAACTTAGATGAAAAAGCTAAACAAAAATTTCATAAAGATAGAAAAAATAAACCTTATTAGCAGTTAAAACAAAAATAGTATATTAAAATTTGCATCTAAAACATTGAGATAAACTATTTATAAACAAAATTATAAACCTACAGACCAGAGGTCAGATCTTCGAGTTGTAGAACTTCAAACTATGTTCAAAACATTTTAAATAATTAATAAACTATCAACCAAAAGAAATAAATTAAACCATAGATTGAATCTCTCACACCATTAAAATCCAACTATAAACTTATATTTCAAACGCTAGTAGATTTCATATCGACAGCATGTATGCTTTCATTTCCAATAATAAATCAAACATAAAAAACATATCATAAACGTTGTTCACAACCTTCAAAAAAATAAATATTAATTCTATGCTAAAATATAATGATTATAAGTTTTATTAAACCCAACCCTGCCCTCGAATCCTATACAATATTGGATGCAGGATAAATCTCTTATAAATTACATTACCAAATCGTTTACACAAAGTTGAGCCATCAAAACCAGCTAAGGTTTGGCCGTAGGCCAATTACTATACAATATATGAAACTACTGTAAACAAAAACAAAGGACCAAACTCACCATTTAATTAAACAAAATTATTAAAAAAAACAGAGTCATCTAATAATTAAACTAAATTCACCCAGGATCGAATCCTATGGAATTCCCAACCAAAACCATAGTCATATTTCATGAACAGCCCAAGATCGAATCCTATAGGCATCATGGCTAACGCGAAACCATAAATGCTAACCACAAGTCTAAATCATTTAAAATCCTAGGATTGAATCATGTAGGCACCACTGATAAACACAAAAACATAAACATTGCAACATACACAGTAAGGGTTTTGCCTTTGAGGATTCCCACAAGAATTTCAATATAAACCAATAGTTAAGAAAATTTGAGATATGCTCTCATAACCACATACACAAGCATATATTTTAATAAACATAAAAACCATATGTGCAAGCTATGTATTCACTTAAGGGTCGAGCCCAACTTCCAAGATCACGGTCGTAAGGTGAAACCCCAGCCGCGAGAATTATTAGTTCATACACCAATGAATATAATACGTAAAATTTGAAATAACACAGTCACAATATCCACAGTGCCATTGCAAGCAAGGGAACTGTAAAGCCAAACATACAAATAAATTAAAGTTAAACATAGATCTTTCCTTTTAAACATTAAACCCAATACTCTACAAAACATTGTAGCACGATGAAGTTTTATACACAGAGTCGAGCCATTTTCTGGACAATCAATATTTTCCCCAAAACATTTACATACGATTTTTCCATGAAAAATACTAAATACAGTAGCATTCCTTGGATTTCCAAACTATAAAAAAAACCCAAACCAACTATCAACCCAACAGTCAAAACTACACAGTGCTACTGCTCCCAACCCAGAGCTCAAGTCTCTTTCAAAGTAAAAACACAGAGGTAAGGGAATTTGCATTTTTGCTGGGCTTACTGCTTAGAGGTTTCCTAGGACACCTAAAGAGCCCCCATTAGGCTATGTTTGAGCCACCTCTGCCACCTACAAACCAAACACCCAAAACCCATGAGAAGTATGCCAACATTAACGAAATCGAGCAAACCATTACAGTATTGGATATCACGTTGAAAGCTTACCTTCCAGGTGAGCAGGAAGGATGTGGCATTTCGCTTGATAGTTCCCGAGATCTAGAAACCACTCCAACAACCAAAGAGAAAACCAAATAAATTTTGTTTCATCCCTACCCAACGTTTGAGGCTTCTTTCCCACATTTTTCGAGTAGTAATTAAAGCACCGCCCTGGCCTCCATTACCCATGAAATCCAAACCCACGGAGCTATAGTAAAGCTCATGATGTAACTCTATAGTCCACCACCCCAACATTAAAACCATATTACAAACCCACTCTTTAATATGGTATTTTAAAGGTTTTCGATGGAATATGGGATATGGCATAAGCCCTAAAACCCTTACCATATGGTTTAGAAAATATATTTAATATAAACAATCATGGTGGATAAGGTTTCAAAACCTTAAACATAATAATAATGATGACCATAAAGTTATAACAATACACTTTTGATTTTGCATAGATGTAGGACTTAGGCACAGTTATGCTTAGGAATTTAGTCCTCCTTTGACCCACTTGAATAGGATAGTGCAATGTAGATGTAGTGCAATAGGATATTTTTACTTGCCATGGTTATAGACAGAGTTTACCACCGGAATAACCTGCCCAAGAGTATGAGCTTGTATTAGTTCACAATGAACTAAGTAAGCCCTTCAAAGCAGTAGGAAACCTTACCTTTCCAAGTGGACCCTAAAGGGATAAAACCCCGCCACTCCACCCCTTGACATTCAAAGGAAATTCATTATTTTTAATAAATAAAACCATAAATGAAAAATAAGACATGTAGACAAGAATAAGACATATAGACAAGAAGTAAAATGTAACTTAACTAGCAATGACAAATGCCCATTATTAGTAAAGACACGAAGAGTAATCATATAAATGTATCCAAGTAAAATAACTACATCAAATAAACATATCGTCATTATTTAGGAAACCACATAAAAGGGAAAGACATCTTACGACACTTAGATTTAGTAACAACGACATATACATTATGTCGAAGTTAAAACAATGTCCTTGAAAGGTAGCATTTAACTAGCCTATCTTTTTTTCTTTTTTTTTGAAATTTTAGGGACATTACAAGTGGCATTAGAGCCCAAATTCAAACACTAAGAGACATAATGGGTGTTACCAAACATTCATTGCATAAATAGTAAATTATATTTGAAATTTTGTTAACTAACAGGAAGTTATTTGTTATTAAAAAATTTATATTTCACGATTCAAAGAACACTTCAAATCATGAACATGAAAGAAGACAACAATCGGCAAGGAAAACTAAAGACCCCCACATGGAAAGATGAACTAGTGGTTGAATTAAATTATGATATACTGAAAAACCATACAAAGGATGCAAGCAAATTTACAGAGTTTCAAGGATGATAATATGAAGGAAAGAAAATAGAAACAAGAAATTAATTAAGCTTTAATGCAGAACATAATAGGAGGAAGTCCATATGGACAACCTACTTATTCAACCAACAAGTTCAAGAAAGAGTTTTATCATAAACATGCCAGAAACCCAAAAGAAGAAGGAAAAGAAGAACACACCCCTGAAGCTCCAGAAATAGATTATCACAGTCCTTCTAGTGAGAATTCCCTTTCTCCTTGCAGAAAGAGACAGAGGAATGGTGCTAACCTCCAGGGAGATTTCAAAAATATAAGAGCCCCAACCTATGAAGGAGAGATGAACAATAAGGAAAAATATGAAGAATAGATTCTTAGTATGGGAAAATACTTTTGAGTACACAACTACTCTAGTGAGATGAAATTTCATCTAGCCATCTATAATTTAAATGGAAGAGAAGCTAGATGGTGGAGAGACCTAAAGCATACCAAGAAAGATGAGGTAAAATAAATCCGATGAACTAACTTCCGCAGAATTTTTCAGGAGAAATACATGTCTAAAATAATCTTCGATTGGAAGGTGAAATAATTTCATGAGTTAAGGATGGGTTCCATGACCATGGATTCTTTCATTAATATTTTTTTGGATATGTTACACTACATACCTTATATAAATGACACAAAAGTGAAAATACAATAGTTTTTAGGATTTATTCGTCCCAATTTTCGAGAGAGAATTGAATTTGACATGCCTAAAAATCTAGACACCACCCTACACAAAGCTAGGATTTTCTATGACCATGGACAGCTGAGGCAGGAAAACATCAACAAAAGTCGAAACAGGTCTAGGATCATCTCAGAAAACCACAAACTGAGTTTCAACCCACCGCCTTACAGAGAACATAAGAACAATTTTCCAGCCAATAGGAACTTCAAGAAGATAGTTACAAAACCAAATGTACCAACACCAAATGCTAACAAACCAACAACAAATGGAGGAGCCAATGTTTCCTCGCTGGAAATCAAATATTGGAAATTCCAAGGGCCCCAATATTCCTGAGACTACAAGAACAAGACTAATGTATTCTTTCACAACTTACAAGAATAATCAATGGTAGAGGACATAGCTGGAACATCGAGGATCTATGTAGCCTTGGATGGTTGATAGGAAGACCATCAGGCTACTATGGTCAAAATAGAAGGTAAGGTTTCAAACACTTCTATTTCAATATTGATTTACCATGGTGCTTGTCGAAGCTATGTATCGCCTAAATTTGTTGAATTGTGTAAACTAGAGAAAGTTAAACATTAGAAACCCTAGCTGGTGCAATTAGTCATGGGTAGGAAATGAAATGTTTCTCAAATAGTTAGAGACTGTGAAGTAAATTTGAATGGTTTCCATGCTAGGATAAATTTTAACATTTTACCCTTAGCATCATACGATGTACTTATCATCATGGACTGGTTGGAACAACACCATGTCATGCTCGATTATTTACACAAGTCAATCTTGTGCACATATAGCTAAGGGAATCAAGTAAATATTGAAGGCATATATAAGAAGCTTCCCGTAAGGAAAATATCTGCCTCACTAGAAAAGAAATGCATTAGGAAAGGTTGCAAATTCTTTGATGTGAACATCCAGGATGTAGAAGCTGAAAGAGAGCATCACATCAAGGACTTTCTAGTTCTCGTAGACTTTACAGATGTATTTCCTGAGGAAATACCAGGATTACCACTGAAATGAGACTTATATTTTTTTCATAGAACTGACACCAAGGAATTAGAGGAAATTTCAACTCAAAATGGTCCTCCTAAGGAAAATAATAAAATAATAGTTAAAATAATAAAATAATATTTATTAATTTTGGAGGAAGAAAAGAAAAAACTACTTTTCTTGTTTGTATTTTCGACATATCTCCCTGTGTTTCTACTCAAATTTCGATCGAGAGATCTTGTTGGATGTAAAATTTATCCAACGAGTACCCACTGAGCATACTTTTGATGGACTCCGCTACCCCCAAAACAAGAAATACCTGAAAAAAAGTGATGATGATGTCATCATCACATTTTTTAGGTATTTCTTGTTTTTGGGGTAGTAGAGCCCGTCAAAAGTATGCCGAGTGGGTACTCGTTGGATAAAAAATTTAATTCCACATCCAACGAGCTATCCTGATTGAAATTTTAGTAGAAAAAGAGGGAGATATGTCAAAAATACGAACAAAAAAGTAGTTTTTTAATGATACCTATCCCTAGATTTATATTAAAAAAGTGTTTAATTCATATACAATATTTAAAATTTAAATAAAATTCATTGGCTAACACATGATGCCATGGAATTTGAATGAGGGTTGAAAGGTCCATTTTGAGAGTAAATTTCCTCGAAGGCCAGTTCTAGCTTCAAAAGCCCCTTATTGCATGAGAGCACGAGAGTTGGTGGAGCTCAAGTTGTACTTGCAGTAGTTGATTGAGAAGGGTTATATCCAACCTAGTGTGTACCCTTGGGGAGAACATATAATCTTCGTAAAGAAGAAGGAAGATACGATTCATATGTTCATCGATCATCGCCAACTTAACTAGACAACCATCAAGAACCGTTACCCACTCCCTAGGATTGATGAATTATTCGATCAAGTAGGAGGAGCCAAGATATTTTCAAAGATCGACCTATGGTTCGAATACCATCAAGTACGTATACACAATGAGGATATTCATAAAACCATTTTTGTACGTGATACGACCACTACGAGTTTGTAATAATGTTATTTGGGTTGACCAATGCACCCACAAATTTTATGTGTATGATGAACAATATCTTTAGTAAATACCTGGATAAATTTGTATTGGTATTTATAGATGATATCCTGATTTACTCTAAGAGTAAAGATAAACATGAGGAGCATATCCGCATAGTACTATAGGTGTTATGGGAACACCAACTTTACACAAAGTTTAGTAAATGCATCTTTTTACAAACCACAGATACAGTACCTGGGTCACATCATCTCTGAGAAGGGGGTATCCATTGACCCAAAAATGATTAAAGCCATAGAGGATTGGCCTACCCCTACTAGTGTCACATACATTAGGTCATTTTCGATATTAGTTGGTTACTACCGAAATTTCATTGAGAACGTTTCGAGGAATTCTTGTCCCATGACAACTTTGCAAAAGAAGGAAAACAAGTTCTTATGAACAACCAAGTACGAGGAAAGTTTTCATATGCTTAAACAACTCTTGACGTCTAGACAAATACTATGAATTGTGGATCCCGATGAGGATTTCGTTGTTTTTGCAGATGCAACATAGGAAGGGATTAGAGAAGTCCTCTTGTAGAATGATTGCATAATCTGTTATGAATCGTGGAAATTAAAGGAACACAAACAAAACTATCCCACCCATGATATTGAGTTAGCAACCATTATCCATGGCTTAAAGATGTGAAGGAACTACCTCATGGCAAAGAAATTTCTTCTAAAGACATAAAATATGAGTCTGAAGTATTTATTTGATCATCAGAATCTAAATGCCAGGAAGGCCAGATAATTGGATTTCCTTAGCGAGTACCATTTCGAGTTAAAGCATATAAAGTGAAGGAAGAATAAAATTGTTGATGCTTTAATTCAACAACCTCATATGTTATATGAGGTGACTTTAATTAAAACCAATTGGGATTTACATGAGAGGATCAGAATGCCAAACTGAGTTGACCATTTCTATGTTGAAATCCTCAAGAAGGTCCAAGAGGACAAGATGTTTCAAAAAAAGAAAGAGTATAAGGTATATGGAACTGGACTGTTGTGGTCCAAAGAAGTATTGTATGTTCTAGAAGGAGGGGACATCAGGTCCAACATCCTCATGGAATTTCATTAGGAACCCTACTTGGGGCATCAGATATATCAAAAAATGATATCCGCAGTAAAGAAACACTTTTTATGGCCTAAGTTAAAGGCCGACATAGTGTTGTTTATCACAAAATGTTAGGAATGTCAGCTATTCAAAGATGAGCACCAACATCCTTTGGGATTTCTGCAACCATTACCCATTCCAAAATGGAAGTGGTAGGTCATCAGTATGGATTTTATTACAGGTCTACCAAAGAGAAAGAACAAAAATGATTCTATCTTTGTAGTGGTTGACAAGTTATTGAAAGCAGCACACTTCATCCCAATACAGTCAACCTACAAAGTAGTTCACATTGTCGACATCTTCTTAAAGGAGATATTCAGATTACATGGGATACCCAAGGAAATCATCTCAGATCGAGATACAAAGTTTACCGAGAAATTTTGGAGATCCTTATTCTCTGGATTAGAGACATAATTAAACTTTACTACTGCTTACCACCTGCATACAAATGGGAAGAGAGAAAGAGTAAACCATATTTTGGAAGATATGCTTAGGATGTATGTCATGGAAAACCCCACCAAGTGGTAGGATTATCTACATCTCACAAAATTTGTGTATAACAACGGATACCATACCTCCACCAATATGAGTCCCTTCGAGGTACTCTATGGCTGGAAGTGTAGAACACCGATTACTTGGGATATCCCGATGGACCAACTCATGTTAGGGCCATATTTACTAAAATACTTGGAACAATTGGTCACCAAGGTCCAACGGAACCTTAAAGAAGCACAAGACCTCGAGAAGAATTGCGCGGATAAGAAAAGAAAAGATAAATATTATTAGAGAGGCGACCATGTTTAATTAAAATTAAAAGAAAATAGAAGCTCACTAAGCTTGTGGAGGTGCAAAAATTTGGCACCAAGATTTTGTGGATCCTTTGAGATACTAGATAAGAGAATTCATAAAAATTCATAATGTTTTTCATGCATCATTATTAAAGAAATATGTATATGATACTAAACATGTGATTGATCGGTCCTTGTTAGAGGTGGAACCTGAAGGGGAGTTTGTATCGTAACCCCTTCATATACTGGATAGGAGAGAGGTCCAGCTCAGGAAGTACACCACAGTCTAGTTGAAAGTGTAATAGAAGCATTTTTATGCCAATGAGGCTACTAGGGAGAATGAAGCGACCACGAGAGAGGATTACCCCGCCTTATTTCATGAGTTCTTTCCTAGTCCCTAGAACACCAAAGATGACATTATTCTAAGCAGGGAGGGATGTAATATCCCAATTTTTTTACCTAACACTTATGGGCCTAATTCCTATTGCATGGGATGTTTCTTTGATGTTATACTTTTTATATTGGGCATAATATCCCACTACAAATGAAAATGATAATTTGTTTGATACATTGGACGTAACCCAAAATGCATATGTTTTATTTAACATGCATATGATTTCATGTGTTAGGCGTGGAACTTGAAGCACATAACTTATGAGCTGTTGTGTTGATCACAAGATTTGGAGCACATGAGTGATTTGATGTTTGTGTTGAGCACAAGCTCTGAAGCACATGAGTATTTTATGTTTGTGTTGAGTGCAAGCTCTGAAGCACATGAGTATTTGATGTTTGTGTTGAGTGCAAGCTCTGAAGCACATGAGTATTTGATGTTTTTGTTGAGTGTCATCTCTGGAGCACATGAGTTATGTAACGTTTGTGATTGAGCATGCAGCTCTGAAGCAAATCAAGAGATAAGAATTGGAAGTGTTGGGCATAATCCATGGAACATTCCAAATTGATGTTGAGTATAAGATTTGGAACATCAGATCCTTTTCCATTGTATACCGAGGTGTATTATACAAATACATCCTATCATTACCGTTGAGTGAGAAGACCTGGAATTGCACTATGTGTAACTCCCTATTTTTCGCGTTGAGTGTGGGATCTAAATAATGCTAGGAGTTACTGAAAATTAATTGTGTTGATTGAAAATGACTCTCATAAAACACCAATCTCATCTTACTTATTTTTAAGTTGATCAAATGAAATTTAAAATTTGTGTGTCTCATCAAGTAGTGAAGAAATACCAGATATACGAGGTAATACCACATACAAGGAGGTTTAGAGCTACCTAATATAGTTGAACTAACCTCACCTAAAGGAATTAATAAAAGAAGTGGCTAAGAAGCTAAAGAAAGAACTATGTGATTCAGGATCATGCTCCATGATGCCCAAGGTAAAAATGTTAATAGTAATTTATGTACATATATATAGTTTGTATATGGTATGAATGAAAGGGAAAGGATATGTATTAATAATAGTAACTATAAATAATAATTGAAAGATCTATGTATTATTATTTACTAAAATAATTAATTAAATATCTTAGTACCTAAAAAACAGTCAAATAGGAACTAGTCAAAGAGTTCCTAACTTAAGATAAATAAATATTAATTTCACATAAATTAATGTAAAAGATTATTTCAAGAAAACACATGATTCTTGATCTAACTGAAATTTAAATGTCCATTTTCCAAAAGCTTGTCTATAAAGAGCCAAACCAAAGAAATGCTTGGGGATATATATCTTTCTCTCACTCTATGCTATCTGATCATTATTATCCTAAAAAATTTTGAGCAAATTTTTCCAAAAAGGAAAAGTAATTAGGTATAGAACCTTTTATCCCAAATAGGTGAATCCTTACCTTTAGGATCTCTAGACTGCTTGCATGTTGGAACCATGTCGGGGGGATTTGGATTGAAACCAGGAATGGTTTCGGGTCATGGTTGGGTAGAATATGGTAGTTACCAAGTTATTTGGTTAGCAGCTCTGAGGTAAGAATTGTCTATGTTCTTGTTAATTCCGCGTGCTTGAGTGTGTAGGATTCCAACCATTAAAATAACTTCAAATTTCAGGTATGAGGTTTTTTATCCTCCTTACAGTTCTTACATATTTTTATTAACAGAAGGGTTTATAATCTTGAATGAAAATCTGAATAATATAAGTTTGCTCAACTAGGTTTTCCTTTTGTTGACAGAACCTCAAACCATGAATTACTTGCCTCTAAACCATAGGAAAATATAGTTTACATTCTTTCAGTATTATTCTTTTTATGGTATTTTAGGCATATCTTAAATTAAGTCGTCTCTATATTTGTTTAACAATCTATCAGAGTTCATCTTATACTTAAACTCTAGATTATTTGAGATAACTAGCTTTCTGTATATTGTTCAAACTTAGATGAAAAAGTTAAATAAAACTTTCATAAATATAGAGAAAGTAAACCTTATTTGAAGTTAAAACAAAAATACTATATTAAAATTTCCATATAAAATATCCAGATAAACTATTTATAAACAAAATTTTAAACCTACAAACCAAAGGTCAAATCCGTGAGTAGTACAACTTCAAACTAGAAATGGTCAACTTCGATTTCCGTTCTAATCCTATCGTGCAAATCCAAATCGGTTTGCCTCAAAATTACCTCATACAACATATGAGCTCATCAACTTAAAGCATCGGTGATTTTTTTTCTTTTCCCTTTATGTGCTTTAAATCAAAGTGGTACTCTCTAAGGAAGGCCAACCGTCTGTCCTTCCTGGAATTTAGATCCGGCTCATCAAACAAATACTTCAGACTGATGATGTCCATATTTACGAAAAACTTCTTCCCCATGAGGTAGTTCCTCCACATATTCAAAGCATGGATAATGGCCTCTAGCTAAAGATCGCGTGTGAGATAATTTTGTTCGTGTTATTTTAATTTATGTGACTCATAACTAATTGCAAAATCATTTTGCATGAGGACTCCACCAAGTCCTTCCTTGATCACATCTATGCAAACAATGAAATCCCCATTGGGATTCGCAATTCATAGTATAGGTGTAGTAGTCAATATTTGTTTAAGATTTTCAGAGCATTCCTTGCAGTTGGTTGTCCATGAGAATTTGTTTTCCTTCTTTTGTAAGGATGTCATGGGACATGCAATCCTTGCAAATTTCTCAATGAAATTTCTATAGTAACCCTCTAGTCCAAAAAATGACCTAATGTATGTGACACAAGTAGGGGTAGGCCATTCTTCGATGGCTTTAATATTTTTCAGGTTGACGACTATCCTTTTCTAGGAAATGATGTGACCTAGGCATTGTATCTGTGGTTTATAAAAATCACATTTTATAAACTTAACATAAAGTTGGTGTTCTCATAACACTCGTAGTACTATTTGAAGATGTTCCTCATGTTCTTATTTTCTCTTTGAGTAAAATAGTATGTCGTCTATAAATACTAATACAAAATTATCGACGTATTCACTAAAGATACTGTTAACCATGTACATGAAATTTTCCGATGCATTGGTTAGCCAATACTACAAACTTGTAACGGTTGTATCAAGTCCAAAAGGAGGTTTTGTGTTTATCTTCATCACAGATCCTACCCTAATGGTAGATGGATCGGAAGTAGATGTTGGAAACGATCTTTGCTCCTCTGACTTGATCGAAAAAGTCATCAATCTTAGGGAGTGGGTAATAGTTCTTGATGGTCATATTTTTGAGTTGTCGGTAATCGATGCATATTCACATCGTGTCGTCCTTCTTCTTTATGAAAATTATAGGTTCTCCCAAAGGATACAAATTAGGTCGGATATAACCCTTCTCTATCAACTCCTATAATAGTAACTTGAGATCCACCAACTCCGGTGCGCTCATGTGGTATGGGGATTTTGAAGTCAATACTGACCCTAGTGTCATATCTATGGAAAAACCTAAGTCCTGCTTCGGTGGTAGTCCTAGTATTTCCTCGGGAAATACATCCTTGAAATCTACGAGAACGGGAAAGTCTTCAATTTGTTGTTCTTTATCAGCTTCTACATCCTGGATTTTAACTGCAAAATGTTTGCAACCCTTCCTAATAGATTTCTTTGCTTTTTCAAGGTGGATATCTGTTACGGAGAGAAATTACTATGGCTTGGGGTACCACAACAGATAGATTACCTCCATAAATCAATCCTTTCCTATATGCAAGAGAAACCAAACATCTAACACTAAAGTATCTCGATTTGTACCTTATTCCGGACGGTTGATGTAGATCCCCATTGAGGTTTTCCACTCTCGTTTGTATTGGCAATTTGCTTCCTAAACATTTAGCAAACAAGACAAGCATGCTATATATAATTGTGTTAGACCTACTCTAGCATATATAATCAATAACATATAAGCATTTAAAAACATCCATGGATCAAATACTCATTTAAATACACATTATTGGACAGGAAAAGATATTGCTATTGATATAAAACATAGATTACAATAGTGACAACCTCTGTTGGCATGTCTGCGAATCGGAGAAACCAAGTCCCCCACTTGGGCCTCCACCACTTCAATCCTCCATCTCTCGATAGCAAGCTCACAAGAAAAAGGCAAGCTTGGGAAGAACACAAAGTGCTCCAGGGGACAAAGGGATGCACACTCAAGTATAACCTCTGACAACAATGGACTATAGTTTTCTTGCTCTTCAATTCCTCCCCTTTAATGTATCCAAAGGGTTCCTTATATAGCTCTTCAATGGGGTAATGAAAGGTCAAATTAGAGCAATCTTAAGGCATATGGAAGGCCAAGAGACAAGTGATTCGGATCCACATAAAGGAAAACTCCAAAATAATTTGGACTTTTGCACACATCCCGATGTATGCAGGTTTAAGGGTCAAATCCATGTATATACGCAAGAAAGGTATTAAAAGTCATGTATGGCAATTATTGCATGTTTTTAGGGATGATATTGGAAACATCAAAGGTAGAAAAATGGTCCATGGGGTCTAAAGAGTCTGCATAGGGATACAGAAGGCCATAAAAGTGTGATCCACCATGTGTGGTAAAATCAGGTGTAACATATGCCCCCTAATGTGTGAGGTCATAGGGGTCATATGATGGCCAAAATACGTTATATGTACATCCCAGAAGAGGAGTGATGAAGAAACTAGTGGAAGAACTAGCCATCTAATTAGTACAATACAATAATCAAACTCTGCACATAACTGCATGTAGATGTAATAGTCCTGGATACATAAGAATGTTAGTTTTTCAACATTTAAGCTAGCATTATGTTAAGATCTTTTCACTGAGAGAATAACAAGCAAAGCAATAACATAAGCACATCACAAGAGACAAGAGACACAAAGAGTTTTGATCGGGGAAACCATAAATGGAGAAAACCCTGCAACTTCCTCTAAGATAGTATCACCACAAGATGTAAAACCCTAAAACAGAAAGATGCACTCCAACAGCAGTAGTCTTCTTGTCCCAGTATATTTCCTTCTCCACTAGTGCACCACACTTGAGAGAGAAAGTGATGTATTTCACAAGTGATAAATAGAGAGACTCTCACTCTCTATTTATATTCATTCGTTCACTTGAATTGCATTTTCACACATAGGCTCAACCTAACAATTAATACTCGAGCCTACACCTTAATTAGTGTATAATAACTCAAGTGCCCCGAAACTATGGGAACTTACCTAATGACTTGATATGACTTGTTTACATTATTAATCTTCCCGATCGGAACATCGGGGCATGATCACATGACTCAAATACATAATAGAAACATCCCGGAATAAACATCAGGTTACAATACATAAGATACATAGAAGAATACATTCTGAAGTTACATATACATCAACACTCCCTCTTAACTAGGAAGGTATTCTTTCGACATGATTTTCAGCACTGGTATTCTTCTCTGTATCAATTGGAACATCTTTGTCTTCAAGTCATATTCATCTTCAAGTCATCCGGATTTGGATAATCTCTTGATCTGGATCATCATAGAACTAGATTTGGATCATCACTCGATATGGATCATCATGAAACATCACCACCGGATCTAGATGATCACTCGATCTGGATCATCATCACTGGACTGGATTTGGATCATCACATGATCTGGATCTGGATCTGGATCATCTCTTGATCTGGATCATCACTGTTGGATCTGGATCATCACTCGATA
>LPNX010730815.1:398112-443290 GCA_001517045.1 Pseudotsuga menziesii | reverse complement strand
ACTGTCATTAGTGCAAACATCCTATCATGCATAATACATCAACTAAATATAAACAAATGCATAACAAAATAATATCATGAAATGACAATTGAATACTTATATTTATTTGTTTCATGGGTAGACTGGTTCTTGAGCCTTCATCTTCATCGTCTTCTTCATTCATGGTAGCATCGTTTCTTATCCAAATGATAAGGATGATAAGAAATTCTTCAAGAGTTGAGTTCTTCATATTCCTCATTGCTTGAGGGATCTTCTTTGGAAGGTGAGAGATGGATCTTCAAATGCTCCCGTCTTATCTTCTCTTATTATGGGTAGAGCTTCTTCTTCTTCCCAAAGTTTGCTGAAAGTAATCACTTCCTTCTAGAACACATTCCTTGAATGAATGAATTCCATGATCCTGGGAGGCCATTCAAGGTGGCCATCACCACTTCTGCTTCAAGTTGTTCTTGATTTGAGAGACTCTTATGACTTCATGGTCTCTGCATTCTAGGTCTTCACATTCTTCAACTGGTTTATTTAGGTCATATTCTGATTTTTGTTCTTCCCTTCAAATAGCTTGAAATTCTGGAACATCTTTGCTTGCCATAGGTAGTGCTCTATAATGCACATGTACAAGCCTTCTATGCCAAGGCTCATTTGGCTTTACTGTGTCATGGATCAAGGCTTGTTCTGGATGGCCCTTCAATTTGTACAAGCCTCCTTCTTGTTCTCCAATCACTACCGCATCATCGATAGTCTTTCCTTGAGTCTCGTCATATGTTTGGAAGCCCCATTGTCTATGAGTCAATCATCACTTCTATGAGTAATGTTACCTGTGAGAGCTGATATTAGAACATATTCATCCTCGCTTGAAGAATCTTCACTTTCATATCTGGATCTCTTTTTGGATGGTTCATCATCCTCTGCAGCATGAGCATGATGTCTTCTTTGGCCTTGATCAAGTTCTTCTTGTGAAAGGCTTCTAACCTCGTCTCCCTCTGAAACTGGAACCTCTATACTAATGTAGGTGTCCAATCCATTTTCTTCAGAGAGATAAAATACTTCCAGGCTTGGAAGTTGTCAAATTCCCTAAGCTTGTCACCAAGCTGATGTGATATATCATATTGAAATGAGAACCTCAAATGGAAATAGCAAAGGATTAGATCTTACCGATTTGAGGTGTTTGTCCTTGTCTCGGAGTTTGCTGATCTAGGGTTTGTCATAGAAACCCTAATTTTAAAAACTTGGAATATTTCAAAACTAATTGGATATACAGATAGATTTCTTCAAATGGATCTGTCCAATGTACTCTTTTTCTGAAAACAGTGGAGGGAAGCTCCCGGAACAGGAAGCCCTAGATTTCCAATTTCTTCTGCAGAACTTCATGTTACTATTTCTGTGATATCTCCAAACTTACTGATCCTATGTGTCTAAAACTTCGCACTGAGGTAACCTCACATGTCCCTGATCCAACACCGTAGTTTCATCAGAATTGGTTTTACCATTTGGGATTTATTATCCTTTTCCCAAGGTGACTTGTTACAGAACTGTTCAGAACAGCGAAGTTGTACGGCATGACATGTGTCACTAGTTTATCTTCTGAGTCTGATATTGGGATAAACTAAATTAAATTCCGTGCCCTTTTTGTAACATCTTCAGAAATTCCATTTGGACCTCTGTAGCCCAAGATATTGCAATTCTCCCCAGGTGTCCTGTTTATGGATGATTTCTGGAAGAGGATGGAACCCTAACTTTGAGAGATCTTATCTCCAAAAATATAGCGAATATGAGGCTGATTTTTGGACACAGTGTTCATCCAGATTTTATCTTTGGTCCCTGAAATTTTCATGTTTTGATACTTCACCAATCTCGGAATATGGTGACTATACCAAAACTTAGCATTTTTAGTATTTAGGGTTTCTCCTAGCTTAGGGTCAAACTAGGGTTTGACTTTCCCGGAGTTTCACCCAACCAAATTTCTTGATCCAGGTCTCTAAAATTTGGTTTTGATGGGGAGAACAATCCTATGCTTGTCTCACTCAAAAATTCCTCTTCTATAGAAAGCCCTAATTTCCACATCGAAACTGAAAATGCTTGAAATTGAATTCCGCATCGACAAAAAGATGCACCCTTCAATGGAGAGTCATCCTAGCATACTTTTGCTGAAAATATGTGGAGGAAGATCCACAAAATAGGAAGCCCTAGTTCCTGTAGCTGCACAATGTCTTCTTCTCAGGTTAGCTCTGATACCATGTTATTTTTTCAACATTTAAGCTAGCATTATGTTAGGATCTTTTCACTGAGAGAATAACAAGCACAAAAATAACATAAGCACATCACAAGAGACAAGAGACACAAATGGAGAAAACCCCAAAACTTCCTCTAAGATAGTATCACCACAAGATGTAAAACCCCAAAATAGAAAGATGCACTCCAACAGCAGTAGTATTCTTGTCCCAGTATATTTCCTTCTCCACTAGTGCGCCACACTTGAGAGAGCAAGTGATGTATTTCACAAGTGATAAATAGAGAGACTCTCACTCTCTATTTATATTCATTCATTCACTTGAATTGCATTTTCACATGTATGCTCAACCTAACAATTACTACTCGGGCCTACACCTTAATTAGTGTATAATAACTCAAGTGCCCTGAAACTATGGGGACTTAGCTAATGACTTGATATGACTTGTTTACATTATTAATCTTCTCGATCGGAACATCGGGGCATGATCACATGACTCAAATACATAATAGAAACATCCCGGAATATACATCGGGTTACAATCCATAAGATACATAGAAGAATACATTCCAAAGTTACATATACATCAACAAAGAATACAATGGCCATGAATAGGCATGATACAAAATATGAAATGTGTGGTCATCACCACATACAATATAGATAGATCAGAATCTCCATGATGAAGATATACAAAAGATCATGATCTCCATGAAAGTTGAAGATATATAATGGATCAAGATCTCCAAAATGGCTGGGAATATCTGACATATAATGGAATCAAGTCACGAGAGCTGAAAATCTCATCAACACCAGTACAATCAAGGAGGTAGCATATAAGAGATGCCACCAATCTGGAAGGTCTTCTACACAAACCGCTATGAGTACATGTCCTACTATGTGAATAGAGGTGTCGAGGTCAAACATAGTAGTCCATCATCTGATTACCGGTCATTGATGTATACCGTTAACAAACGCGAGATCACCCACTAATAATGAAAATGGGAATAAAGGTACTAGAGTGCAAACCAACAAGTGTGAATCAATGTGTTGAGTTCGAACACTTGAGAGGATCCATCGATCAGGGGACATTGATGTAATCCCAAAAAATATCGATGGAAAGAGAACCTGCCACTGATGACTGCAAGTCTCAAGGCACTAAAAAATGACTCTAGATTCCTATCCCAGAATAAATGATCTAAAGTCGATGGGATGAAATCTGCTGGAAGGAGGGCATCAAGGCATATCCCATCATCCAACACGATGTACTCAGCAAAGCTATATAATGTGGAAGGACTCGATCATAATGTGCATGAAACAGTAACTATATCGGGAATGGCTGACATGCAAAGTCAAGATAACCGAGGAATGGCCGACTCAGGTTTCAGCTTCCTTCAAATAAGAGAATAAAGGTGAATGGTGACTGAATGTAGGAATCATAGACTCAATATACAAAATTGGGACATCTCTGCGACACAGGAGGCATCGACAGAGGCTCGATAGGGACTGGAAGCTTAACCAGTTGGTGGAGATAAACTCAGATAAACAAGTACAGCTCCTAAATTCAAACTACTAACCCAACCAATGGATGTGATATATAGTGCTCTGTTCGAAGGCGACACGACTCGACTACTTCCAAAGATAACATATTTTCTTGTCTAGCTTTTTGGTTTTTTGATTTTTTTTGTACTTTTTCAAATATTTGAAAAGATTGAAAAAGAATAAAATCACTTTATAGTTACATACTAGGAGGAGACGAGTGTCAAGGGACAAACAAACTAGTTCCAAGCAACGGAACATACCTATGCTCAATGCAAGGACATATGTGTAAGATAGAGAAACTCGGGGGAAAGTCCCCTCCCGGTTAAAATCGGGAATCAAGCTGCAAAGGATATATAAAATGGCTTTGCATGGCTAGACATGAGATAAGCTCGGACTATATGGCTGATACTCAAAGTCAAGGAAGCCGACATAAGTCTCAATGAGGCAGGAAAAGCCCATGATAATGAAATTACAACTTGACATAAGGGAGTCCGGGAAATAGGCCAGCAAAAATATCAAGAGGAGTATGAGGATCTTGCGAAATGACATCGCAATACTATACAACAGACTCCCACACCCTAAAGGACAAACTGTCGGCATGGGTACCAAATGCAAACAAGGAGCTAACTAGGGTACCCATCTAAGGTCAAGCTCTACCATTCAGATGATGTCACTTCTATAAAAGAAACAAGGTTGCGTGATAGGATAGAATGGGTTTGTACCTAAGGTCATAATGAAACGGTCATAAGGTCATGCAAAATGAAAATGGAGGTGAAATCTAACCTATATGTAAGTTTAAACATCATACCTGAAATCAGCATGAATGGGTCAAAACAACGGTTGAAACGACGCTCAAAATGGTCTCCTACATCATCATATTAGTAAAAAATGGTCCAAAAGGGTTAGAACCTGTTCAAAACTATAGAAAAGGGGTAAAAATTTTCAAAAATTTGAAATTTTTTCTATAAATAGTAAAAAATTCAAAAATTATATATCATTTGAAATTTTTACCCAATTGAGCTCAGAACATCAAACGCGAATTCTGGGAGTTTTGTTTGGCGAAATCCGACACCGTTTTTTCTAGGCAACTTCCCATGCCCTGCTCTTCCATTTGCATGCAATTTTTTCTAATTTCCATGGTTAAAATCAATTTCTAGGGTGGTCTAAGATGGTCGATTCAGCCCACGTGGAAATCAGGGATTTTTCCGCATAAGGACTGGCTATATGCAGAAAAATGGCCCAAACCCACGTACATATGGTGACTGTTTTGCAAATAGTCACATATGCGGCTGTGCTTATGGTTTTCTAAGACAAATAATGACCAAAACTTAATTTAAATGTGTAGGATGGTTCTAGAATGGAGGGAGAGAGAACATGGGGATGTAGAAGAAGTTATACGGGGTGATCTAATCGCTCAACAAGCTCTACGTGCATGTGGGCTATATAAGTTTTGGTGTCTTGGAAGCCTTAGGGCCAAACCAAGACTGTTGCAGATGCTAGTAGACTAGTGGGATCCTGACTCAGAGTCGTTTCAGATTGATGGGATGTCCATCACGATCAAGGTGGAGGACATATACTTCATTACAGAATTGTCTCGACGGGGAGAAGTGGTGAACCTACGCTCTCGCGGGTCCGGAGGTGGCCTCACTATAGATGAGTACATAGTGGGATATATTGTATTTCAAACACGAAAAAGGTTTTCCATAAAATCCTGACAAACTCCATACAGTTGCTTGGATTGAAAGCCATACTACTGGCACTTGGCAGGATAGAAGGGCTAGCCTCACTCCACCAGGCCTCGCGACCATTGATGTTCTATGCAGTGGAGTGCAACAAACCCACGGTTTATGATTGGAGTACTACGCTGTTGAGTAACATGAAGCAACAACTCAGTGACTGCAAGATGGGAAGGGTATGAAACTTCGGTTTCGGTAGTATACTGATCATGTTCCGGGGCTAAGCCCTAGAGTTGATGTTCCTCCTCACGAGGTTTGATATCTGGCCCAACGACATTGGGCAGATGCGATGCATAGACTAGGCAGAGGTAGGGTGTCTAACCCCTACCCAGCTGATTTCTTTCCATGGTGGCAGCGGCAGATAGTTGCCATCGATGATTACCCCTATGTGGGGATATATTTTCAGGGAGATATCGACATGCTCCTACCACTAGGAGCAGCATACGGTAACATTGGTAACGAATCCCAACCCTCTTTTTAAAGTTTTTTAATTTTTTTTTTTGTTTTGTGTTTTTTGATATATAGAACCAAAATACATGTTTTTGTGTGACGACACATAGTGACAATCTGTCATATGTATGCAGATGTAGGACCACAACGGCCTGAAGGTATCTCTTATCAAAGACAGAGGGGAAGAGGAGATGATATCATGGGTGTGGATGTGGAGTGGACACTCCAGACCATCCACATAAACTTTGTGTGGCTAACACATAGAGTACCCATGACACAGGTTGAGGACTTGCCTAAGACCAAGCATCGTCAGGTGGTAAGTGTATCATGAGCATGGGTGCAGTTGTTTCAACGGCTAGCTAGAGCCATAGTGAATTTACACGATCAGAAACCCTCTCCTCCTACCCAGGCTTAGATACCTGGGAGTGACACACTTTTGTACTACCGTGTATTATATTTTGGTGGCTCAGAAGCCCAATTTTTGTATTATGACACTTATGTATTATGACATCACTTTTTGGATGTTTAATGAAATTTTTTTATGATGATCGATTTTATTTATTTACATGTGTAAAAATGTATGTTTGTGATGAGCTTATGGNCAATCTAACACATAGTTAGCATATGAGTCAGCAACTTGATTATAAATTCTTGGAACATGTATGTATGTTATGTTGTCAAATTTCCATTCTAACAATCTCACACATAAGAATATTCGTAATAATGTTGGATACCTAACATGATAAAAGCCATTAAGCTATGACACTACTAAATGCAAATCAAGGCATACCTCAAGACAGAGAACACCATGTGAAATGGCATCCCGTAATAACTTGATAATGACACTATACTCAACAACATTGTTTGAAGAGGGCCGTAAAGATATGCCTCTTGAAGACAATACTTGACCCGTAGGAGTATAAATCACCGAAGCAGCAGAGGCTGAGTGTTGAGTGTGGTAGCTAGCACCATTAGCAAATGCTATGTAAACGAAATACTCCATCGACATCTGCCATAAGTAATGAAAGCTAATCAACAAACCCTATCACCATAACAAAACCTAACTATGCAAAAAAACTATACAATAATATACAACAATCAGCCCTTGCTGAAGATCATGCATAGTATTTTTTAAGATAGAGCCCATTTATAGGCTCTGCCAAGGCTGTCCCCTCGCAATCTACTAGCTCATAGGATCCCTTCTCTAACACACATTTGAAAATGTAAGGACCATGCCACATGGGATTAAATTTTCCTGCCCCCAAGGGTTATTTAGCTTTATCCCACAAAAGACCAAATCTCCTTCACTAAACCTCCTCGAACGGACAGATTTATCATACTGGACCTTAACGTGACACTTATTTACTTCTAGAACCATTAAGGAATCTCGACGTTGCTCATCAAGCTGCTCTAAGTGGACTAAATGATCCTCCAATGGGGAAGTGTCTGGTAAAAGCTCTATGGCTAGATTCAATGAAGGGATTTCGCATTCAATCGGCAAGATAGACTCCACTCCATGTACAAGCTAATATGGAGAAAAACTGGTGGTATTCTTGACCACGGTTCTATAAGCCCACAAAGGAGGATATAACATGATATGCCAATTGGTTTTGCTTTGTGAGATGGTTCATTGGAGAATGGACTTAAGTGATTTGTTCACTACTTCAACCTGTCCATTCACTTGAGGGTAATAAGAAGAGGAATGATCTTGCTTATACTCTAACTTCAAGGCCAACTCTTCCATCATTCGATTCTTAAAGTGTTTACCATGGTCAAAGACAAGCCCCTTCGGAATACCGAACCGAGTAATGATCTGGTTGAATACGAAATGCACTACTGTCTCACCATTGGATTTAACCATGGGCATATCCTCAGCCCATTTCGTGAAATAGTCAACAACCACTATAATATGATGATGCCCCCCCAACTGAAGCTGGGTTGCAATCCATGAAGTCAAGCCCCCACTTAGTGAAGGGACCAGCGGTGATAATCAGATGTAACGGGGCAGGATGTGAGCGCATATTATGTGCAAACACCTGGCAAGGGTGGCACTTCTTGACTGCATTGACACAATATTTAAAGATAGACGGCCAAAAATAACCGTCTCTCAAGATTTTTTGGGCTGTATAAATCCCAGATAAATGACCACCACATGTGCCTCCATGGTAATCATTCAGCACAAGCTCAGCCTCCTCATGAGTTAAACAACGACGTAAAATGGAATCTACCCCATGGCGGTACAATGTGTTATCCACTATAAGGTAGTTCTTGGATATGTGATGTAATCATCGTCGTTCATCCCGTGAGAGGTGAGTAGGGACCTTCAATGTTTGTAAATATATGATGATATCCCCATACCATGGATCCAAAGTTGAGATCAGGTAAATGTGCTCATCGACAAATGTATCTTCACAAACTTCCTCCTCCTCCTCTCTTGGGAAATCAGATATAAGCTCCACAAAAACCAACGATTTTTTCTACTTTGCTAAAACAAACTCGAGATCAAATTCTTGCAAGATGACAATCCACTTATTATACTTTCCCTTGATCATCCTTCTAGTTAGGATGAACTAAAATGATTGACATGGGCTACGACCAAGGTCTGGCGAAGGAGAATGTAGTGCCTCAATATCTGAACCGCATGAATGGTAGCTAAAGCAAGTTTCTCCACATGGGAATAACATATCTCCGCATATACAAGGTTTTGGCACAAATCATATACGACATGCTCATGGAGCTCCTCATCTTCCTGAACCAAAACCATAACAATCGTCTCCATGGACGCGGCCACATAAAGCAAAAAGTCACGGCTATAGTCGGGTGGACTAATCATGGGGGCCGATTCTAAGGCTCGTTTAAGTGCATCAAAGGACTCCTAGGCTTGCTCATCCTAGCAAAATGTAGTGTCCTTCAAAATATGCATAAAGCCTTTAGTCAAATTAGCAAAGTTAACCACGAATCTCCGCAAGAAAATTTCCATGCCTTGCAAAAATTGAAGATGTCTAATGTTTCTCAGGGCAGACAATTAAAGTATTGCCTCAACCTTTAAGGGATCGACTCTTATACCCTCCTTGGAGACAATGAATCTTAACAAGTGACTAGAATTCACACAAAAGATGCACTTAGGAGGATTTAACCTAACCTAGTAGTGGCGACACCTTTCGAATACTAATCTCAAATGGTAGGAATGACGCACTCTCAGACGAGAATGAGTAGCAATGTAATCCAAAAAGACTTCAATAATCGATTTGAGATCATGGAAGATCAAGGTCATAGCCTGTTGAAATGTGGCTCCAGTTTTTTTAAGACCGAAAGGCATCTTTCGATATGAAAATGTACCCCAAGGACAAATAAATGCAGTTTTATGTTGGTCCTCGGGTTTGATATGGATCTGATTGTATCCGAAAAATCCATCCATAAAGGAAAATACCTCACTTCCTGCACACTCATCCAAAATTTGATCAATAAATGGTGTGGGAAAATTATCCTTAGGATAGGGACGATTCAAGTCACGGAAATCAGTGTATATACAGATCGCTCCCTTCTTCTTATCAACAGGAATGGGGTTTGAAACCCACTCAGTCAAGGGAACGGGATAGATAAAACCGGCATTTAACAACTTTTATATCTCAAACTTAATCGTGGGTGCTTTTCTAGGATTCACCGCACGCAAGCATTGTCGAGCAGGCTTCGCACGTGGGTAGGTCTTGATTTCATGTTCGACAATACGAGGGTCGATACCTGGAATTTCCTCGTATGACGAAGCAAATATATCACGAAACTCTTTGAACAGCTCAGTATACTCCTGAATATCAGCATGAGAACATTCTGCCCCAATATAGACATTCTCAATCTTGCCAGGATCACGAGAGATATTGGTAGGGATGGTAGGAGATATATTCACCATGTTTCCATCAGCCATCGGACTAGGAGAGCTCAATGGAACCAAGGTACTACCAATTCTCTCACTATGAATCTCCTTGAAGTCCTCACACTCCAAACAATCAAGCTCAGGAATAAAATATGATCTATGATGTAACTCTTCCCAAGGTGGCTCAACCCTATACATGGCCTCAATAATAGCTTCATCTGATGGAAAAACACTATCAAGGCAATCATGTGAGTGAGAGGACTCAACTAACCATGCAGGAAGCACATATGGGTCCTCCTCCTCCGTCTGCAAAGAGGAAATACTAGGCTCTGCAACACATTCAAGATTCGGTTGATATGCTATCATTGCTACAGGAAATGACACGTCTGTTTCGATAGGATTATTTAAAGGATTCGGTGAAGGAAGAATCCATGGATCTTCCATATTGGTAGTGTGAAAAGACACCAAATTCAATGAAGCTGAAGCCCCTCCTAAACTAGACCCGATCATAAGAACAGGTGCAGGACAACTAAATGTTCCCATAAGGGATGGATACATGCCAACACCCACACTCCCAGTTTCTAGCTGGGAATGATCAATAATCAGGATGGAAGCTCCCGACGATGAAGTAACACTTGGATTTTTGAATGATGTCTTATCAATCATAAAAATATTTCCATTAAATAGAAAGAATACAACTCGAAATAGAGAAGAAGCTACAACTTGCATACTATACATCTAATTCCTACCCGGTAACATATTGTAATTAAGGGGTGCATCAACCACCTTAACCTCGATTGCAACGGTCTTCCCTCCCAAATAGAACTTAAGAGAGGGAGGAATCCCATGTGGCCGAAATGATCTACCATTAAAGGCATTCAACATGGTAGCATATTTAGATAGCTCAGGGGAACCCAAACCCTTCCAACATGACAAAGACATCACAGAAGCAGTAGCGCCTTCGTCAATCACAGTGCATTTGATGTTCATGTTAAGACATTCTACGTGAATCAAGAGAGACACATAGTAAGGCAAGCGAGGCTATAGTCCCACAGTTTCAAATTTGATGACGGAGGAAGATTTATCATCGTTAACACCAAGAGCAGAAATAAAGGCCTTCCTTTGTGATGGACAACTCTGAAGAACTTCAAGCACAGACATCGCATAAGGAGTGTGGCCGAAATCCTTGACAACAGAATAGTGTTGGGCGGCTCGTGCATTAGGATTGTGCCCCGAACGCTTTAGGACTCCCTTAAGAATGTGAGGTACACTCTCAGGTTTATCCATAGGATTTTCAAATAGCAAAGGACTCTTGGTAGGAGGAGGTTCTTTCCCAAGGTTTGGTTATGATGAACCATAGTCCTTCACACAAGTCACAACCTTAGTAGCACGCACCATGTTGATGCAACCATGACCACTACTGGCTTCCGATGGATCTTGATCTCCACCAAACTGATCATGGGTCCTTAGGTTCATGTTTTTATTATGAGGTAAAGGGTTAGTCACCATAGCTGGGCCCTGTGCTATGAACCTCAAGGCTTCTTCCATATGATGGCACAAGTGAGTGAGGTGGTCATCCTTACACAACTTGCAAGGAAACTTAACCTTACATTTAGATTGCTTGTCCCCCGCCAGCATTGCGGGCGTTCTTGTCATTAAAATTGGCATTTTCATTCGTATTCCCACCCTTATGATTGTGTTTACCCTTTTTCTTATTCCTTCCGGGTTGCTGGTTACCCTTTTGGTCCGACGATTGCACCGAAAGCACACTTGCCATTTGGGTGGGTTGAGACGAAGCCGGGGCTTGTCCCAAGGCAGATTGGTTGATAGAAAATTGACTCACCTATTGCACAACTGAATCTGTAGGTTTGGTACTCATACAGCCAACAATTCCATCGGCATGTGGTCCAGGTTTGACCTTAGGGTCAAAACTAGAACGCAGAGCGTTAGGAATAATCTCATATAATAATCTGAATTGAGCATAAATCAAATCCAATTCCTATGCCCTAAAAATGGATTGTTCCTCATTTTGAACTTCAGATTTAGAATAATCCTTTGCTATATAAGGCAGTAACGATTTAAGGAACCACTCGATGAGAAACTCCAGCGGTATGAAGGCTTTAATCTATCTCTTCCGTCTATGCCACTCTTGGATATGGTCTGAGATATGCGTGGCTTTGTCTTGCTGAGATGTTGACAAGAGTTCTATACCAATGTCGTAATGTACTGGTAGTTGGAAGTGATTAAGAAAAGTCATAGATAGGTAATCGAACAAAAAAAATGCCCCCTAGGTAACGCTATGTACCATTTTGTTGCAGGCCCGGTAAGGGTGCGATGAAATAGCCTTAAATGGATCGAATCATCATGTAAGGAAATAGAAGAGCACCAAAGGTGAAATGTAGTACCATGTTCGCTAGGATCTTCTCTTGGTTTTCCTTGGAATTTGGGAATGTCTGAGGGAAGCTTGTTAGGGACAATCAACCAAGCCAGGTCATGATATACTGGGTCGTTTGTTAGGCTAGAGAAGTCAAGTAAATTTAATGTTGTGAGGAAAGGGATCCTAGGTTCAGCAGGTCGATGGCACGCTCCCTGATAGTTTTGGTTCACATAAGACTGATTACCGTAACCACCATGGCCATGGACATAGTACCCTCCTCCTGTTTGACCCATGTAGGGTGGCACGAAAGCACCATAATGTGGTGTACCTTGACTATGTGGAGCTACAAAGCCATAATTTGGGGAGTAAGTGGGTTGTTGATACCCGTATGCATAAGGTGAATAACTCTGTCCATATTGCAGTCCATAATATTGTCCATGATAGGCTCCATAAGATGTCCCATGAGAAATTCCATAAGCAGGAATATGGGGAACTCCCTGCAATAGGCCATAAGACGTTCCAGAAGTAGGAATATGACCTCTCGAGACAATAGGAGGTACTTGAATTTGAGACACGACTACACGAGTAGCAGTAGTACGAACATGAATAGTAGCAACATTCCATCCTGAAGGACAACGTGAATGAGGGGGAGGAATAACATTCGAAGAACTAGGAATAGAGGATGAAGGGACATGTGAAACGATGTAAGTGGTATTCCCTATAGTCACTCGTCTTGGTTCTGGTATCTGAATAGGATTACTAACACCAGGTGTAGGACGAACATGTGATGTAGCCTCCACCATCAGGATGGAGGGTGCAATGTGACTCGTGCTCCCAAATCTCTCTGCATGGAAAGGAATGGGAATGCCCCCAGGCATAGTGTTAGGTTCAAATTCTGACTCGGCATGCTATGCCAGATCATGTGCATGGATACCAGACATGCCATAACTAAGATAACTAGTTCTCACAGATTCATGATGAGTCTTGTTGCTCGGAAGTCAATACCGACGACCTGTGAATGAGGGATCATAACCTGAATGTGAAGGTATATTAGGTGAAGGATCATATACAGGAATAGGATCTTCCTCCCCAACATCTTGAGGTGGAGAGGACATCTCAGAAATTTCATTTTCATGATCTCCCATCCTGTGTGAATCAATGTGAGAAGTAGTCCACCTGGATTCTCTTTTTATCTCTCCCAAAGGAAGAGGACATGCGGAAGGCGGAAGTCCTGCGAAACGAAAAGAATGAAAAAGTGTCGCACCTAAATCCACAATGACTCAAAAAATTGAAAAGACTCTTCTAATTACGAAAACCCTAAGAAACCTAGCATGAACAGAGCATACACCTATATAATCTAGAGCTAATCACAAGCAAACAAGGGTAGGATATGTGAGATCCCGAATGAAGCAGGTATGTCTCACCTAGGAGAGGCTTGAGACTCCCATACACAACAAGC
Source organism: Pseudotsuga menziesii (assembly GCA_001517045.1). Lineage (NCBI taxonomy): Eukaryota > Viridiplantae > Streptophyta > Pinopsida > Pinales > Pinaceae > Pseudotsuga > Pseudotsuga menziesii. Next base: position 429,631 of record LPNX010730815.1, on the reverse strand, counting down.
GGAGGTCCGTAACCAATTATTGTGGCCCTCATCTTCAACGCATATAGCGACTGTTTTGTCTAACCCCAACCTGGTCAGGACACCTACAGAATAACCCCTGCAAAGTACCCCCTTGATAACCTAGGTAAGTCCACTAAGGTCACCTCAATATAATCAATGCTCATGTAGACAGTCGCAAGCGGGATTGACTGTATGGGCAGGGTAGCAAAGCCTGAAACTCTCGAAAGAGCCCCCAGATACAAATACAATCTTGGAAATATATCTAGTGCTACTCAGTTATGACTAGGGGTCATCCTAATCAATAACGGGTCACACTGCCTCATGCTTAACTCCCTTGTAAGAGGAGGATCCTGAGAAACACTAATTATACCAAGGAATTTCACACTCTCACCTGGACAGACACATACATGTTTTGTTTAGTTGTCTTGGAGAATTTACTCACAATGAACTATTCCAAGACCCTAAAACCTAATCTTGTTGGTGTACCCTATAAAAGAAAATAGTGTAATCCATTTTAATTAAGCATTGATTTTACTTGCCTTATTACTCAAAAATGTAGATGATCGTGCAACCAATGGTGTTATGACGCAACATGAAGTAAAATGAACACCTAACAATCAATGCAAATGCATTGTGTTGAATGAAAAACTGGGCATGCTACCTACGTGAAATGCAAAATTTTCTTCAAATGACAAATGTAATCATTCCTATATCAAAGCCTGACTAATACTTCTATAAGCAAACCTAGTGTAAGTACCATGCAAAATGCAAAGTGCAATGATGCATAATGATGCAAAGAAGCAATTTTTTTGGATTTTTTCAATAAAAATGAGATAATAAAGTAAAAGAATGACTCTACAACCCTAGAATTTGCAAGCACTATCAAACAGAACCCAAGCAAAGCACTAAGGTAAAAGAGACCTAATGCACTAATCCCAAAACAAAAAATCGAAAATGCAATGACAAGAACATTCTTAAAAAAAAAGTTTACCCTAAAAGGTGTCTCTGGTCAGAAACAGAGGTGTAGACAGACTCTAGAAGCATCTAAGGAGACTCAGCAATCATCGAAACTCACCCAGCAACACTCAATCTTCCTCTAAAAGGAAAAAATGAGGGCATACGCAACTGTGTGCAGAAAACCCACGTATATACGCGGATATCTCAGTCAAAACCATGTGTACACACAACTGTGAGGCAAAAATCACGTACAGGAAGAAAAAGAGATAAAAATGAAGGAAAAGAGATAAAATGAGACAAAATTGATTCCTATTAGACACTACCGGGAAAACATGCCCCCATACCCAACTCAGAAATAGAGAAATAAGAGAAATTCAAGAACATTGAATGCCGAAAAAAAACCCCAAAGGAAAAATGACTAGGACCTCCCCAGGAGAGTCACCAATTCTATTACAGAGAGAAATTCCTATGGCTTGGGGTACCACAACAGACAGATTAACTCTAGAAATCAATCATTTCCTATATGTAAGAGAAACCAAACATATAACACTAAATGATCTTGATTCGTACCTTATTCCGGACACTTGATGTAGATCCTCATTGAGCTTTTCCACTCCCGCTTGTATTGGCAATTTGCTTCCTCAACATTCAACAAACAAGACAAGCATGCTATATATAATTGTGTTAGACCTACTATAGAATATATAATCAATAACATATAAGAATTTAAACACATCCATGGATCAAATACTCATTTAAATACACATTATTGGACAGGAAAATATATTTCTATTGATATAAAACATAGATTACAATAGTGACAACCTCTGTCGGCATGTCTGTGAATCGGAGAAACAGAGTCCCCCACTTGGGCCTCCACCACTTCAATCCTCCATATCTCGATAGCAAGCTCACAATCAAAAGGAAAGCTTGGGAAGAACACAAAGTGCTCCAAGGGACAAAGGGATGTAGACTCAAGTATAAGCTCCGACAACAATGGACTATAGTTTTCTTGCTCTTCAACTCCTCCCGTTCAATGTATCCAAAGGGTTCCTTATATAGCTCTTCAATTGGGTAATGGAAGGTCAAATCCAAGTGATCTCAAGGAATATGGAAGGCCAAGAGACAAGTGATTCGGATCCACATCAAGGAAAACTCCAAAATAATTTGGCCTTTTGCACACATCCCGATGTACGTGGGTTTAAGGGTCAAATCCGCGTATATACGCGAGAAAGGGATTAAAAGTCACTTATATAAATTATTTCATTTTTTTAGGGATGATATTGTAAACATCAAATGTAAAAAAATGGTCCATGGGGTCTAAATATTCTGTAGAGGGACAGGGAAGGCCATAAAAGTGTGATCCACCATGTGTGGTAAAATCTGCTGTAACAGGAAATACATACTTGAAATCTACGAGAATGGGAAAGTATTCAATTTGTTGTTCTTTCTTAGCTTCTACATCCTGGATTTTAACTGCAAAAAGTTTGCAACCCTTCCTAATAGATTTCTTCGCTTTTTCAAGGTGGATATCTATCTAACGGAAAAATTATTCGGTATTCCTTGAATCTTTGTTTGACTCCCTTGGTTGTCCATGCATAATATTGACTTGTTCAAATAGTCAAGCATGACATGGTGCTATTCGAAATAGTCCATGCCTATAAGTATATCATACGATCTTAAGGGAAAGGTAGTTACATCTAACTTACCTAGAAAACTGTTCATGTCGGTCTCGAAGTTTGTTACTAGTTCCGAAAGCTTTCTTTTTGTACCAATGGCAAGTTGTACCAGCCATGGTTTCTCATGTTTCAGTTTGTTTAGTTTACACGTGTAAATAGTGTTGGGGGAAATATTGCTTCGAAAAGCATCAAGATCAATTAAAATTGAAATAGAAGTGTTTGAAACCTTACCTTCTATTTCAACCATAGTGTCGTGATGGTCTGCTTGTCGACTGTTGAGTGTTGCATAGATCCTAGGTGTACTAACCATCTCTTCTATTTTTGGGTCTTCCTGTAGGTTGAGTAGGATTCCATTAGTCTTGTTTCGATAATCTATTGTAGAATGGGGCCCTTGGCATTTCTAACTGATAACCTACAGCGGGGCATCCTTGGATCCTCCATTTGATGTTGATCTGTTGGTATTTGGTGCAGGCACATTTGGCCTTTCACCTATCTTATTGAAATTCCTGTTAGAAGGAAAACTATTGTTTTTTTCCTATATGGATGTGGTTTAAAACCAGGTTTTTTGTTGTCTGAGAAGGTCCTAGAACAATATCAAATTCTGTTTACATTTTTTGGCCTCATTTTTCCATGTTCATAACAAATTCTATCCTTGTGTAAGGTAGTGTTTGTTGGAAAGACCCACCAACAAAGCCTCATCGATAGGGGTTCCCACTCTGTTGACGCCCTATAGAGCAATCTCCCTGAGCACCGGGCTAGACAGGTTTTACCCTTCCCAACAATGTCTGTGGAGCAGACAAGGTCTCACCCGAGGCGTTCAAGGGAGAGTTGTCGGAACCGAGTTTTCGGCAGTGGGGAGGGAGGGTATGGCGATCCGACGAAAGGACACCATAACTACCATATCTAGAGCTTGCAGTCGAATTTACACTATTTCTCCAACTTACAAAGGGTATTCATAACTTATGCAATCATCATATCATCACACAGTTATCACAATGTCTCAGCATTATTCATGAAACATATCTACTCATCGTGCAACAGACAATAGCAGGAAACATATTGCATCGACATAGCAGCAAAACATATCACATTGATATAGCAAGAAGAGACTAGATCACATCTACATTATGACATCATAACATAACAGATTGCAACATCATAACATATCATATCATGACAACAATAACAGACAAGATTGCATTAGCAATAATAGACAAGATTTGTGTCACAATCACCATATCATATTAATCTTGCGCAACGGAACCACATTACACAATTCTTCTCCAAAACTGGAGACTGCATACATCAGGAAAAACCTAGATCAATCGCAGATACATAGGGAATTCTTCACAAAACCATATCTCAGTCGGTAGCTCTTTCTAATCATGATTCCCCTCTTTCTATTTGCAAAACTAGATCTATAAGTAGGATTGCACCGTTACATTGAGGGTCCACTTCTAACTAACTTATAACTGCTAATGACCTATTACAACAAAACTTGGTCAAATAATATGTAAAATATTCAAAGCGTTTATTCTTCCGCCCATCGCGCTAATCTGGCCTTGTGTGGTACCACATGAGGTTGCGTGGTTTCTGCAATGCTGCGCAACTCACTTACCCAAAACCCCTTTCCAATAGTGTCTAGCAATTTCGGCATGTCAAACTCAATTCTCTCTCAAAAATTTGGAGGGAGGCATCCTAAAAGCTGTTCTATATTTACCTCTTTCTTCCTTTATGTAAGGTACGTAATGTAGCAGATCCAAAAAAATGTTGATAAAGGCATCCATGATCTGGGAGCCCATATTTAACTCATGAAATTCTTTCTCTTTTTTGTCAAAGAATCTTTCAGACATGTACTTTTCCTAGAACATTCCACGAAAAGTACTCGATCTGATTTCTTTTACTTCATCTCTTTTAGTATGTTTCAGGTCTCCACAAAATCTAGCTTCTTTTCCATTTAAGTTGTAAATGGCCAATCAGGATTTCATCTCATTGGAGTAGTTATGTACTTGGAATTATTTATTCATACCTAGGAGCCATTCTTCAAACTTCTCCTCCGTATTAATTTCTCCTTCATAGGTTGGTACTTTGATCTTTTGAAATTCTCCTTGAAGGATATCATCATTTTTATGCCTTTTCTTGCAAGGAGAGGGTGAGCCATCACTAGAATAAATGTGATATTCTTCTTCTTGGAGATCAGAGGTTTTCTTCTCCTCCATCTTCCTTTAGACTACTGGTCCTTCTTTTATGATGATAATTTTTCTTGGATTTTTTTGGTGAATGGGTAGGTTGTCCATGAGGGTTTTGTTAGCACCGGGATTGAACCCAAAGGTTGCAGAAAGGGCTCTCCCCTGAGCAACAGTAGAACTGCTTTAGACTGCACTTCTAGCCCAACACAATTAGAGAGGGATCTCTCATTTTACTTACCAAATTTGCTCGTGCAATATATTCAATCAAGAACGGTCAGGAGTTCAGATTCTTGAATGGGGTAGGTATGTTGTTATAAGGTATAGGTGGGATGATAAGAGAGGAGGACCATTGGGAAATGGAGTCGATAGTTTGGGTATGGAACATGTTGTAGGAGGTAAAGAATTGCATAAATTTACAAACAAATGCAAGATAACTGCCCATCTTTCAATCAGGAGATATTTAGTAGGTGATTAGTGGATGAGAGGAAACAACCCATCACGTAGAGCATCTACAGGATGAATTCTATATGACTTTAGAAAAAATTTGTGTAAAATTTCTAAAACAATAGATGCAGCATAGTCTGTATGAATTCCAAACTATTATACACCACTGGGGCTTCACTTGTTGACCAATATCCTATCACGTTAGTTCATATTGTGGGTTTTAAAATTATCAAAAATCGAACCAATATATTGCAGGTATTGGGGGGATGAGGGATTTAAGGTGGGGGTGGGTAGGGTGGTTTATAAGAATTGAGGTATAAAAAGGGGTGGGGAGGAGGTTTTAAGTATTGGGAGGGGGTTTCAACAAAAAAGAGTTTGGGTCAATATCTCTTAAAATTAAGGGTATTCTTTAATATCCCATGATTGCACATGCTATGTGAGAGGTTCACTAACTGAAGTCCCCGTGTTATACACTTATTTCATACATGAAAGAAAATAACAAAATGGAATGAAAATAGGATAAAAATTCATGTAAGGAAGTTACATATTGAAAGAAATGACGATGCACGAAGCTCTACCATGAAAGATTATCCTTCCCCTGCAATTTTATTCATATCCAAGAAAACTAGAAACAAATTCCAATGGGGAGCCTCAGCCCTTGAAAGTTTCCCAACCAACCCCTATCTCCCTCTACAAGGAGTATATTTATACTATCTTAGACCTGAGACTAATCCCCGAAAAAAAACCTAAAAACTGTTTCCAGTCACAATAAAAAACTAACATTTTTAGAATGTGGTACTATTTGCATGATTTAAAATTATTAACCAACATTATGGAGCTATTGTGCATGGTAATTGGAATAACAACATAGAGTTTTATTCATTCAGGTAACTTGGTATGAAAATGATCGTTATATCGCTTACTGGTGGTCTACCGCTGACTCAGACTGCTCTTGACATGTCTTTCAGCTTCCTTTGACTGGCCTGCCTTCTTCAAATGATGGTGCTCAAAGGATGAAAAGAAACCCCCTGCTCTGGTGCCCAGCCTTTTTTCCAGCTCCTCTCTCGTATAGTAACATGGTTATAGGAGGGGACTGGAAAAAGGGTGGCGATGCATTTGACGATGATAAGGATTTGGAGTGGCTTATCATTCTTGTATAGGTCTCTACCTCTGATGAGGAGGGTTCTCTCATAGGCCACGCAGCTGGGTGTGGATTTGACCTCTTCCTTGCCCCCAGTAAAGTTTTTAAGTGGACATTATAGGGGCGGTAATGAGGGATTCAGACCTCTACTGTCCCAGACCAAGCATTTGCTCCAACAGATCATCCATCATTGTGTGTTGGGACTTTGGAGGTCATGACTACAACTAGAGGTGTCGAAGCGATGTCCCTAGGATGTAAAAACCCATGCACATTGCAGCCGAAGGTAGGGCTGTGTGGAAACATGTGAATCTCCCTAAGTGCTTAACATCTGTGCCCTGGTGGTTGGTGATTTCCTGGTGTAGATAACCAGGATGATGAAGAAATATAATTTTAAGTTCGCCAACCATTAGTACCCCTTGTTGAACTAGCTTCTCAAACCAAACAGCCATTGCTGTCTATGAAAGAACTCAAAACTTCTCGTAATTCAACCTTTCTGGTCTATCTCTCACCGTCTACCCATTTCCATGATTCAACATCTTCGAAAGGTGGCGCTATATAGGGAAAGCTGAATCAACCTGGAGATGTCTACACACTTGAATACCGGTCATGATAACAATAGAATGTGTGACACCATGGGTGAGGATCTTCTCTTCTGATGTTCTGTTATCTTATTGGCCATGGAGAAGAATTTAAGCACTTTCCCGCGTGGGTGCCTAACTGGTTTAAGGAATTTGGATATGATGGTTATTTCCCTTTCAATTATAGTGATGGTGGCTTTTGAGAGGATTCAGTTCATGGTGTCTCTTTTCTCCATGTAAAGGCCAGATTCTTCACTTCAAAAACCTAAACTTCCTACTTCCCTACTATTCTTTCTATGTAATCCACGTACTAGACCTATGGATTTAGGAAAGCTGGTGACATTGGACACGATCTTTGCCTTAGGCCTACCACAAATGGAATTGGGGGGATCAATTAGTTTGTTAGGAGGCAAATCATGTATGCAATCATTCCTTATATTATCATATATGTCATGGATGTGATACCTACGGCATTGAGGCCTTCTAAGCCCTTCAATTTGGGTGTCTTTCACATCTGTCATCCATGTTTCTTTAACTTTTGCCACCAATTCCTCCTTCCTTTCTCCAGTGAGAAACTCTAGATCACGGTATGTTTCTTATCTGTTGATCAAGATTGACCTTTCCTTGTGACCGTCGATCGGAGTGGACCCTACCACTTTTCGTGAATTGAGATCTTGACCCTGTTCGCACTAGTTCAGATTGTAAAATGAACCACAACCATATATCTATCCCCGCCTTTGTCGTGAACGTTTATCTTTGCAACCAGTACCACTTTTCACGATTTGGAATTGCAACTTTATCCATGCTAGTTCAAAGCATGAAATCCTCTACGGCTGTAGATCTGATCACACTCTTATCTTCATTGTCAGATACCTCCGTCCTTTAATCCATTTTTCAATTCGGAAAATCTCATTCTTCCGTGCACGTTTGCCCAACAAAACTGCTTGAGGCCATCAATCGGGATTTGTCTTGATCTCAGCCTTTCATTGCTTATCTCCTTTAATAGGCTTCATGAATACCAAAATTAAATATTTCCTCACATATTTCGGTCTATGGAACCACGCTCTATCATCGATCTTCTCTGTAGTGATTCTGGATCATTGATCTACGATGCCCCTTTATCTCATTTTCATTGTTGCATGTCTTGACATTTGGAAGGATATACCACCATATATCATGATATTATATTCATCTAAAAGTCTTATCCAATGGAAACTATCCATTGTATAACCTTAAGGGTGTTTGTATCATTCTTCATTGAATAGGACCCTTTTCAATTTCGTCCAAACCCATAATTCGACTGTTGCAAATGGAGTGCTAACAGCTCGCTCCACAAGGGATGCTATCCTCCCAGTGAGGTAGAAATGAACCCCATAGACCAAGTTCTATATCCATTGGTTTTCCCTTAGTCCTTATTAGAAATATTCAACATGCTCTGAGCCACTGCCGTAGAAAATTTATGTCAATATGCAAACTATGATCTTAACCATACTCTGAAGTTGAGAGCAGTTGTGGCTTAACACTTGTACTTATAACTAAAAATGAAAACAAACTAAATAGTACTGAAGGAAATTCTTAATAGACCTTGAGCTTATTTTTAGCTGCCTACTCTACCTAATTGAGCACATATGTATAATCAGGTGAACTCTTACTTCGAACGAAGCCAATCAAGCAACTTAATGAATAATTTTGTTTCCTTTTCATGCTTGATTAAGAACAGTGATGAAATGCATAATGGAAGAAGGCTATAACATATAAAATTATATTTACAGCAAAAATATAACCAGTCCCTACCACTACCCAGCTTCTCCATGTGCTCTACTATGGGGTCATAGAAAGCACGACAACCTCTAGCATATTATGTCCTTTGTTCATCATGGGAAAGCTGTCCGAAACGCCCTTCCTCTGGTGAGCTGTCAGGATGATATTTGAAATATATTTGAAAGGGATTCCCATGACTGTGTTCAAATGAAATATCCACCCTTTCGTTCAATACTTCTATAGCTAGAACCTCACCTTCCTTATATGCTTCAGCATGGAGATCATCTTTTTCCTCAACAGAATTGAGCAAGCAGAATCTTTCTCCATGGGATGATATTCTTGAAGTTGAAAAGTCAAAAAAGGAATTTATTTGAGAACTCTTACCTCCTTCTTTGTGGCCCAATGCCTCATCACAAACTCCTTATGTATCAATAAGTGGAGAGGGATTGCATGATTGTTCCTCTTTATCATCTTCGGTTCCAAATAAGTCTATGGAATGCACCATTTACTCTAACCTCTATCTCCACTTAGAGGCTTTAAGTATGTGCCTTATTAATTCAAAGGAGGAATAACAAAAGGGAAGAATTTCACCTTCAACACACTTATTATCCTTTCCTATCTAAGCCCTCTGACTTTGGAATGCAACTTGATTTTCTCCATTAGCAGACCTTGGTTCTATAGCTGGCTCTTTGGGTATAACCTCTAGGTAATCCTCCTCATACTCATCATACACGGTATACCAAAATCCCTTTTAAAATTATCATTAACGGATTCGGTGCTAAGTAGATTGCAACCTTCAGAAAATAAAATGGCAGAACCATCTGCTTCTATATCAGGTTGATCATTTTATTGTATAGTAAGGGAAAGATTTAGCCGAACAAGGACTACCCCCTTTCATTTATGTGGCCCAACCAATTTCAATGTATCCTCTATTTCACCACCACTGTCTTGACCTGACACTTTTTGAGACATCTTAAGGTTTTGTTCAACCTCCAAAAAATCAGTAAACATATGTTGCAGAGTGGTTGATTTTCTTTCCAAAAGAAGTATTGACAATTCAGGAGGAAAGGTAGCTGCATAATAGATTTTGGCAATGTTTTCAAGAAGTTGGACTTCCTTGGGCATGTTATAATAAAAGCTTTCAAATATTATGTTAAAACTAGACATGGCCTCACCCTCATGCCTCTTCAGGGAATAGAATTCTAAAAGTATTTGATCCAGTGGCCTCCTCCTACCCCAAAATTTCAAAAAGGTGCAAGAAAGCTCTTCTCCTTACAAGGGCTGGGAAAAATCCCTCATGCAAACATCATCATGTTCTATTTCAAAAAGGTAAAAGAAATGTTCATAAGATTGTAAATGTTTCTCAGCAGTGAGGTCTTTGGATTCTCCCTCAAATTTGGGGAGGTATTTGTAATGCTTTGCAGGAAAATCATATAGGATAGGAGGCAAGTGTAGTGGCTTGTATCGACTTGGAATACTGGGAGAGACCGGGTTAGGTGAAATAGATATGTTACCAACCATGGTTTCATGAGGTTCATAGGGGTGAACTTTGATGTCATGAGCTTCGGGTGAAAGGTCTTGGTCAAAATAAAATATACAAGACGATCCAATGCTTTCAATTTGTAAAGAAGGATATACATGAATATAATCATAGCTCTATCCAGAGCGAAATGAACCATGGAAGGATGTTTTAATAAATTTAGGAAAGGATAAGAACAAACTTACAAGGCAATACAAGGCATCTTGGAAGAAATAGAAACTTGAGTATCTTACCCTTTCACCATGCATTTTCAAGATTTACAATGAGCTCTTTTTCCTAGCAGGGTTCGTCAGTTCTTTCTGACAATTTGATTTTTGGGTCATACCACCAGCAGAGTCGTTGAAGTATGAATGCTTTAATATTGGTGTTGCCAGGTGAAAAGTGCACGACCTTCTTGATGTCTAATTGTTGTTCACCATTAACAACCAAATTTGAAACTATGTCGTTCATACCTAGGGATGATCTTCAATCTCATCCTCAGCAATGATGCCATTTTGTTAGCACTGTGATTGAACCCAAAGGTTCTAGGAAGGGCTCTCCCTTGGGAAACAACAGAACTGCTTTATACTACGCTTCTGGCCCAGCACAGTCAGAGAGGGATATCATGTTTTACTTACCAAATTTTCTCATGCAAGATATTCAATCAAGAATGGTCAGGAGGTCAGATTCTTGAATGGGGCAGGTATGTTGTTATAAGGTGTAGGTGGGATGATCAGAGAGAAGGACCATTGGGAAAAGGATTCGATAGTCTGGGTATGGAATGTGTTGCAGGAGGTAAAGAATTGTCGAAATTTACAGACAAATGAAAGATAGACGCCCATCTTTCAATCAAGAGATATTTAGCAGGTAATTAGTGGATGACAGGAAATATCTCATCATGCAGAGCATCTATAGGATGAATTATGCGTGACTTTAGAAGAAATTGTTTAAAATGTCTAAAACAATAGACGGAGCATAGTATGTATGAATTCCAAATTGTTATACACTTATTTCAGACATGAATGAAAATGAAAAACTCGAATGAAAATAGGATAAACATTCACGTAACGAAGTTACATATTGAAAGAAAAGACGATGCATGAATCTCTACCATGAAAGATTATCCTTCCCCTACAATTTTATTCATATCCTGGAAAACCAGAAACAAATTACAATGGGGAGCCTCGGCCCTTGAAATTTTCCCAACCAACCCCTATCTCCCTCCACAGGGAGTATATTTATACTATCTTATACCTGAGACTAATCCCTGAAACAAAGCCAAAAAACTATTTCCAGTCACAATCAAACACTAATAGTTTTAGAATGTGGCACTATTGCCACGATTTACAAATATTAACCAACATTATGGAGTTTCCACACATGGTAATTGGACTAAAAACATAGAGTTTTCTTCATTTAGGTAACTTTCTATAAAAACGATCGTTATATCGCTTGATGGTGGTCTTTTGCTAACTAAGACTGCTCTTGACGTGTCTTTTTGCTTCCTTTGACTGGCCTGCCTTCTTCAAACTGTGGTGCTCAAAGGATGAAAAGAAACCCCATGCTCCAGTGCTCAGCCATTTTTCAGCTCCTCTCTTTTCTGGTAACATGGTTATAGGAGGGGACTCTAAAAAGGGTGTCCATGCACTTGATAATGATAAGCCTTTGGAGTGGCTTATTATTATTATACAGATCTCTACCTCCAATGAGGAGGGTTCTCTCATAGGCCACGTAGATGGGTGTGGGTTTGACCTCCTCCTCGCCTCCAATAAAGTTGTTAAGTGGAGATTATAGGGGCGGTGATGAAGGCTTCAGACCTCTAATGTCCCTGATCGAGCATTTTCTCCAACAAATCAGCCATCGTTGTGTGTTGGGACTTTGGAGGTCATGAATACAACTGGAGGTGTTGAAGGGATGTACCTAGGATGTAAAAACCCATGCACAACATAGCTAAAGGTAGGCATGTGTGGAAATAGGTGAATCTCCCTAATTTCTTAACATATGTTCCCTAGCAGTTGGTGATTTCTTGGTGTAGATAACCAGGATGATGAAGAAACGTAATTTTATGTTCGCCAACCATCAGTACCCCCTATCGAACTAGCTTCTCAAACCTCACGGCCATTGCTATCTGCAAAAGAAATCAAAACTTCTTGTAATTCAACCTTTCTGGTCTATCTCTCACTGTCTGCCCATTTCCATGCTTAAATAGCTTCGGAAGGCGACACTATATAGGGAAAGCTGAATCGACCTGGAGATGGTTGCATAGTTGAGTATCGATCATTGTAACAATAACATGTGTGACACCATGGGGGAGGATATTCTCTTCTGATGTTCAGTTATCTTACTGGCCATGGATAATACTTTAAGCACTTTCTCGCATGGCATCCCGACTGGTTTAAATCATTTGGATCTGACCTTTCTTTCCCTTTTGTTTACAGTGATGGTATTGCTGGAGCAGATTCAGTTCACAGCGTCTCTTTGCTCTGTGTAAAGGAAAGATTCATCACTTCTAAAACCTAAACTTCCTGCTTCCCTACTATTTTTTCTACGTAAGCCATCTACCACACCTATGGATTTGGGAAAAATGGTGACATTGGACACAATCTTCGCCTTTGTCCTACCACAAATGGCATAGGGGGGATCAATTAGTCTGTCAGGAGGCAAATAATGTATGTGACCATCCTTTCTATTATCAAATATGTCATGGATGTGATACCTACGATATTGAGGCCTTCTCAGCCCTTCGATTTAGGTGTTTTTCACATCCGTTGTCCACGTTTCTTTAAATTTCGCCGCCAATTCCTCCTTCCTTTCTCCAGTGAGAAACTATAGATCGCAGTATGTTTCTTATCCATCGATCGAGATCGATATTTCCTTGTGACCGTTGATTAGAGGAAACCCTACCACCTTTCATGAATTGAGATCTTGACCCTGTTTGCGTTAGTTCATATCGCGAAATGAACCACGACTGTAGATCTATCCCCACCTTTGTCGTGACTGTTGATCTTTGTAGTGGGTACCACTTTTCGTGATTTAGAATCATGAATTTATATGTACTAGTTCAAACCATGAAATCGTCTATGGCCGTAGACCTTCTCATACTCTTACCTCCACCATCAGATGCCTTTTTCCTTTAATCCATTTCGTGATTCGAAAAAGCTCCTTCTTCCACGCACATTTTCCCAGCGAAACCGCCTCAGTCCATCAATCGTGCTTTGCCTTGATATCGACCTTTCATTTCTTGTCTCCTTTAGCATGATTCATGAATACCAAACTTAAATATTTCCTCGCATATTTCAGCCTATGGAACCATGCTCTATCATCGGTGTTCTCCGTAGTGATTCTAGATCGTTGATCTACGACACCCCTTTATCTCATTTTCGCTGCTGCATGTCTTGACCTTTGGAAGCATTTACCACCATAGATCGTGATCTCATATTCATTTGATGGTCTTAGCCAATGGAAAATGTCCATTGGATAACCTGAAGGGTCTTTGTATAATTCTTCATTGAATAGGACCCTTTTCAAATTCTTCCAAACCCATAATTCAACTGTTGCAAATGGAGTGCTAACAGGTTTACTCCTGCCAAGTTCTCGAGTAAGGCTTCATTTATTGCTTTCTTTTCTCTTCTTTCATTCATGTTATCATCTTTAAAGATCTGTAGGTCTACTTGTAGACTCTACATAGTGTTCATTAGATCGAAATTCAATTCTACCACAAGTTCTTCTTCTTGAGTTGGGGAATTCAGGTTCCCTTCTCTACTGTTGTTCTCTTCAATGTCCATCATTTGTACTATTCTTTAAATATGAAATTCAAACATTTAGTAAGAAATAATCTTCTGCTAGTTTACAAAATCACATTTAAAATTTTGGCATATTAATTTATGCAACAAATGTTTTAGTAGCACCCGTAAGGTCTCTAAGAGTTTTAAACTTGGATTTGATACCACTTGTAATGTCAGAGAAATCTGCACATAAAAAAAAATGAAGGTTCACTATTACTACTAAGATCTAAGGGACATCTTATTCTTAACATCGAAATTGTAAAAAAATAATAGGAGCTATACTTGTATCCTGAACGTTCTTATTTGGTATAATAATATTTTGATTACTTCTTGTTTATAATGAATGTTATTTTACACAACTTAGTCTTTATTTACTAAATGATGAGGCTAACTTACCTCTGCATCTAAAGGGAAGGGTTGGTTGGATTTTACATAACGACTCACTAGGAGAGGTAAGGAAATCCCGCGATTTGGGCTTACTTAGTTCTCACGAACTAATGCATGCTATATCCATGTTTATTGCAGGTGTTCCATCCCTAATTGTATTATGCAAGTCTGTAAAAGAAAATGAATGAGAACTGGAACCTAGAAGTTCTTTACACCTAAATGGTAAGGGGTTGTGGCATGTTGTTAAAACAAAACAAATAAATATATGAGGCAAAAACTATAGAAAATGGATTAAAATATAGAATATGGTGGGTGTTAGTTTTCATATTAATTGAGCCCATGTGAAGATTGCGTGGCCTTTTCGACGTCGGTGCTAACATAAAACCCATGATAGGGTTTTCAAGGCCACTCTTTCACATGATGAATGGTGTTGGAGGATGGAGTGAGCTATATTATTGGGGATTCATTGATATATGTGTAGTCTTAGTGCTTACATGGTTAATTGAAATGCTTGAAAGGTATGTGAATACAAATCTTTGGTTTCTAATTGTTACACATTTGTTTTGCTGTTTGTTCGCAGCATACTTCTGATGCACCTCTAGTTTTGTTGCAGGTTTGATGAGCATGGAGAAACTTTCAACTGTGAAAGTGATAAGGTTGTCAAAAAAATACCTGCTAACCCCATAGGAAAGGACCTTCAACCATCTTCTTGGTCGTGTGTCGTATTTGGAAGGAAATGGGGTTTTTTCTGTGTAGTTTGTAATGGCTTGCCGCTTGGAAAATGATAGGGTTTTGGGGATAGAACAAAGCTCACGCTTAACTGTAGATTTTGGGATTTTTTGATTTATAGCCTGTTCAGGTGTTTGTAAGTTCATGCGACTATGGTGGAATTTAACTGTGTAATTAAAATCTTCTATTTGAAATTTTAATAGTGGTTTTGTTGTTCTATGTTCTTGACTCTTGGTTGGTTTAATTTATGAAATCACAGTTAAGTTTTAAGGATGTGTATAGTTTTAATAGTGATAGTGATATCTTAAATGGCTTCTCTGTGAATTGATTTTAGAACTGTGTGTTTCCCTTTAAATTAGGGCTCTGTGTAAACAAGATCATAACTAGAAAATGGGGTTTTAAAAATTGATTAGTTTATTTTGGGAACCTCGTTGTCGAGAGAATTGTATTTTAAATTAATAAGAAGGGTATTGAGATATCAGTGCCATTTCTAGTAATGGAGCTATGGTATGCTTACTCATAAATAGTAATTGGATGTGGATATATTTTGGGTTTATGCCCACGCTATATTTTATGAAAAGATTAGTGTTAATGGTTTTCTTACCTTTGTTAATTTATATCAATTTGTTATTTCTCTTCTATATAGAAATGAAGGGGAAAAGCCATAGATTTCTATTGTATTTAACTTTTTGATAAATTATTTACTGTTTGTTTATTTACTTCTTGTATCGAAATGTTTATTTTGTTTTCTGTATCATAGGAGAGGGGAGAGCCATACCTCTGTTTAGTAATTATATTTTTGATGTGATTTGTTAAACGTTATAATGATAACGCTGTAAGAGTGGCCTTTCTTTCTACCGCGGATGACAATGCGACCCTAACAGTTTCGAATGGGGATTTATTTGGTTTCGTTAGTTTTCTTTTTGTGTAAACGTTTAAAATGTTCTCAGCCACAACTTATGGGTTTTGATGTTTGGTTTATTGTTTTTTTATTTTATTTACATGGTTTAAACGATCCGATTCAATGTTTATGGCATTCGATATTGGATTATTGTTATTTTTATTTATGTAACTAGTTTATGAGATCCCATCCAATGTTTATTTAGTGGTTGGTTTGTTTATTAGATGGCTTTCCATCGTTTGTTTTGATTTAATTCTTTTAGTATTTTTAATCAGTGAATGATGCACAAATTTTTATATAGTAAAATAGTGGTGCAGGAACATTGATAATATGTTGGGTTAGGATTCCAAGGGACTTTGTCCATGGTCCGTGAATTTGGTTAATTTATGGTTTCTTTCCTTTCAAGAAACATTAACAGGATTTCAACCATCGTTAGAGGAGTCGTGATTTATTTATTTTGTTGAATCTTTAGATAGTTTATATATTTAAACGTTGGGAATGCTAATGTGCCAACATTTATTAGTTTGTCCTATCCTTTTACAGGATGGCTAGAAGATTTTCTCTTCATGGATGACTCCATATTTTATTAAATTATTTTTAATGTTTAAAGCAGCAACTCCTGCGCATCATTTATGTGGTTTTGATCACCAAGGCATTCAATCCCTGGTTCACGATTATGTGTATTCATTTATCCGGTAAAAATGTTTGATTATTGGATAGTCTGTTTACTTAATAGTTATTATTTTTGTTATAGTTGTAAGCCATTGTGATTGTTTAGTATTATTATACTTAAGGTTTTTAGCTTTAATATGATTTTATATATCTGCGTGAGGAATTTATACATGTGTTGTGTTTAGATTCTATGCTTATCTCAATGATTAGATATATATTTTATAATGTTTGTGGGGATCTAGGGTTTCCTATGTGTGGATTCAAATACTGATTTCTATGTTTTTGGAAAAATGTGTAATCATTTAAAATTTTAAACCTAGTCTAGACCATAACATAAAATGAAGCTTTAAAAACTAATTTAACATAAACCTGATAATAAATTTATCCTAGAATCTATATAAGGATTTAAACTAAGATTCTAACTTTTCTAATAAAACATCCTAAACATTAATTCATACTAATGAGGGGTGAATTAAAACTCCCAATAACAAACCCAATGGTTGTAATCACAACGTATAAACATAATCAAAATAGAGATAAGAGCTTGAAATGGATTAGGAAGCTTGCACACTTCAACACCCAGAATTAATAAAACGCTTTCTATCTCCAAACTTAGGAATGATAACCAGATAACTTTGGAACTACCATGTTCCTCCCATGCATGACCTGGAACCATTCCTATGTCTAATTCGGATCTCCTTGAGCTGGCTCCAACATGCAAGTGATCTAGAAATCCTAAGGGTGAGGTTGCGGCTATTTGGAAATCAGGTTATGTATAATAGTGCTTGGTTTTGGAAAATTCTCTCCAATTCCACTCAGGAATAATAATCACATCCTTAATCCTTCTCTTGACTCTGTTCTCATAGATAATATTTTGGGAAAAGGGAAGTTGGTTTAACTTCACTTAAATCAAGATTTTACTATTTTCTTGAAAATAATCTTTAATTTGATTTTAATGTAATATATATATATATATATATATATATATATATTTAACTAGGAACTTTTACTAGTTCCTACTTGAGCTTTAGAATAGAATATTTGTTTAAATATTTTAGTTTATGATATAATATGTACATAGACTCTCACTTATTATTTTAGTTACATTTATCTCTCTGTGTGTGTGTGTGTGTGTGTGTGTGTGTGTGTGTGTGTGTGCATCCTCATATACAAATTATATAAACTTTACTTATTATCCTTTATTATTATTCATGCATCATGTATCATAGTTATTTATTTTGATGCTTCGCTTAGTTTATGTTATTTATTTTATCAAGGCCCCAAGTTGGGTTTAGTCGGACAACTAGGTTAGGTAGCTCTAGATCCTCCTTGCATGTTGGATTACCTCGTTTTCATGGTAGTTCTTCGAGTACTTAATGAGAAGTAGATTTGAAATTTTCATTAATTAAATTAAAATAAGTATGATGAGGGTCGGTGTTATTTAGAGTATTTCCAACTCAACAAACTTAATTTACAGTAACCCCTTGTGTTATTCATATCCTAAGCTCAATACTATCAATTGGGAGTTACACTAGTGTAATTTCAGATGCTCTCGATCAACACTAATACTAGGATGCACTTGTACAATACACCTAGGGATACAATGGCCAAAGATCCGATGCTTCAGAGTTGATTCTCAATATCAAGTTGGAGTGCTCTATGGGTTATTCCCAACCCTTCCAATCTTATAACTCATGTGCTCCAAAGCTTATGCTCAATAAAAAATCTCATAACTTATGTGCTCTAGAGCTTATGCTCAACACAAAATATCATAACCCGTGTGCTCCATGGCTTACATCCAACACATCCTATAAATCAATTGTCCATTCAACCTTTTGCACAATACATCACAAGTAATTTTCTCAGTATATATATTAGGGCTTGTGGCCAATCACATAATAATAAATCTAGTACATCGAGGCCTATGCCCAGTACATCAACATTATTCCTTGTTCATCAAGGCCTATTCCCAGCATATATAATCATATGTATAAGACAACAAAATATGTGCATTGTCTCACACCCAATATATCTATCTAGTCAACATATCTCAGGTGTGGTAGGGAATACACCCAATATATAGACATCAACATAAAATCAAAGTAAATCATGTGTAGTGGGGCTCATGCCCAATTTAGTTAAGGTCTAAATTCAGGATATTACACCACCCTTCATAAACATGCCAAGGAATCCGCATGGAAAATTCTATAGCATAAGTGAGTAGTTTTAGCAGAAGAATAATAAACCTATGAACCTTGCACCAAAAGAGACTATTAGAGCCCCTAAAGAACCCTTGAAGTTTTGGGAATGTAGATAGCCCCATTTATGAAGGAAATTCCTACTCCCCAACCAATCAAATAAGGAAGTTCACAACTTGCAAGAATCTCTCATAGTTGGGGAAGTTGGGAAATTGTTTTGCAGTATTAATGCAGCCCTTGAGGATAGACAAGAAGATCGTCAATTTGCAATTGTAGATATTGAAGGTACTATTTCTAACCAAAGTACTTCTATACTAATTGATCCAGGGGATACTTTAAGTTACATCACTCCAAAAATTATGGATAACTTGCATCTCACCAAGGTAAGGAATGAAAAACCTTGGCTAGTCAAACTGGCCACTGGAGCAAAAAGGAAGGTAACTCATTTCATTGCTAATTGTGAAGTTAAAATAAAAGATCCTATGACTAGTATTAATTTGAATATTTTTCCTCCATGATCATATGATATGATTATTGGAATGGATTGGTTAGAAAAGTATAAAGTAGTATTAAATTGTTTTGATAAAAAATTTACTTATGTGGACGAGGATCAAATTGTTAGGAAGATAGAAAGTATTAGTAAACATGTCTCCTTAATAAAAATTTCCGCCATTCTATTAGATAAGAGTATGAGAAAGGGATTTAATATATATGCAGTGCGGGTCACTGACCTGCTCCTTAATCAAGGCCAAACACATGTAAAATACCACAGAGTATTAAGTGAGTTTATGGACGTGTTTATAGAAGAGATACCACGACTACCCCCTCAACGAAAAATATATTTCTCCATTGAGATTGTACCTAGGCCTATGCCAGAACCTAGGATACCTTATCAAATGAGCATCCCTGAGTTAACAGAATTGAAAATTTAGTTAGAATAATTGCTATATAAGGGTTACATTAGACCAAGTGTGTTGCCTTGGGGAGCACCAGTTTTATTTGTTAAGAAAAAGGATGGGACTTTCAGACTTTGCATAGACTACAGACAACTAAATAAAGTAACCATCAAGAACAAGTATCCTCTGCCTCACATTAATGACCATTTTGATCAGATATGGGGAGCTAAAATATTCTCCAAGTTATACTTGCAGTCTGGTTATCACCAAATCGGGATTAAGGAAGAAGATGTTGATAAAACAGCTTTCAGGACCCTATATAGGCACTACGAATTCATAGTAATTCCTTTCGTCTTAACCAATTCCGCTACTACATTCATGTGTCTAATGAATATTATTTTCAACAAGTATCTAGATCAATTTGTGTTAATATTCATTAATGATATCCTGATCTGCTCAAAGATAGAAGAATATCATCAACAACGCTTGAGAATTGTGCTACATACCTTAAGAGACCATCAACTGTATGATAAATTCGAGAAGTGTGAATTCTTTAAAAGATAAATTAAGTACCTAGGCCATGTCATCTCAAAAAATAGGATTGTGGTAGATCCATAAAAGATAAAGGCTATTTCAGAATGGTATGTGACTAAATATGTCGTTGACATTTGTTCCTTCATGGGACTCATCGGTTACCACCAAAGATTTATCCAAGGATTCTTAAAGATACCCTATCCCATTACTTCCTTACAAACGAAAGGATTAAAGTTTGTATGGTCCTCAAAGTGTCATGATAGTTTTGAAAATCTAAAAACATTATTGACCATGGCTCGAGTATTAAAGGTGGATGACCCCTATAAAGACTACACCATCTGTAAAGATGTTGGTAAGAAGGGATTGGGGGGTGAATTATCTCATGAAGGGCATGTTGTATGTTACAAATATCACAAATTTAAAGAACATGAATGAAATTATACAATACATGATCTAGAATTGGAAACGGTAGTGCATGTCTTAAACATGTGGCGTCACTACTTGTTAGGGAAGAAGTTCCTTTTATTGACACACAACACTTGCGTAAAGATATTGTTTAATCAGCCTGGACTTAATGCTAGGAAAGCAAGATGGATGACCTTCTTAAGTGAATTCAAATTTGAAGTTAAGCATATCAAAGGTAAGGAAAATATGGTAAGTGATGCACTAAGTCGAAGAACCCATGAAGTGTATGAGATCACTTTGAGCCAACGGGAAAGTGATATGTTGAGCATAATAAAAACAACTAGCACATGAGATGTTGAATATGTAAATTTACTGAACAAGCTACAAAAAGACAAGGTGAATTTAAATGGGACAGGATTCAATGTAGAACAAAAAGGGTTAATTTGGTTTGAGAGAATATAAATGATTGATGTTGCAGATTTAAAGTTGTTAATTTTAAATTATATGCACAAACCTCCTTATGCAGGACACCATGGTTAGCAAAAGATGATAACAACCCTCAGAAAGAAATTATTTTTTCCCAAGTTAAAGGAATATTTAATTGATTATCTAACTAAACCTTTGGAATGTAAATAGGTGAAGGGTGAACATCAACATACATAAGGTTTGTTACAACCTATGCCAATTCCTCAATGGAAATGGGAGGTAATATCCCTGGATTTCATCACAGGTTTTCCATTAACACAAAAACAACATGATTCAGTTATGGTCGTAGTAGATAAGTTAAGCAAGTCTTATCATTTTATTGTTGCGAAGTCAACTTATAAAGTTGTCAATGTTGCAAACATATTCCTGAAAGAGGTATTAAAACTTCATGGAGTACTGAAGATGGTAATTTCTGACTGGGATGTTATGTTTACATAAAAATTTTGGAAATCATTTTTTGTAGGGTTAGAAACCAAGATAAATTTCAGCACTAGTTATCACAAAGAAAATTATGGACAACACTACAACAAAATACCCTTTTGGGGGAGGTTTTGGAATGCGACAGTTTTGCTAACCCCCCCCCCCCAAAAAAAAAAGCCCAACAAGACTTTTGGACTTTTTTTTGGGGGGGGAGGGGGGGGGGGGGGTTTTTTTTCCCCCCCCCCCCCCCTCCCCCCCAAAAAAAAAAGCCCAACAAGACTTTTGGACTTTTTTTTGGGGGGGGAGGGGGGGGGGGGGGTTTTTTTTCCCCCCCCCCCCCCCTCCCCCCCAAAAAAAAAAGCCCAACAAGACTTTTGGACTTTTTTTTGGGGGGGGGGGGGTCTAAAAGACCACCCCCGCCCCCCCTCTCCCATAAATTCCAAAATGAATTGTACATTTTTGGGAGGGGAGGGGGGGTTGGAAAGACCTCCCATAAAGGTTTACATAATAGTTTTTAAAGGTAGCAGTATAATTCAAATATTATATGTAGTATAATATATAGTAGAATCACTAAAAGAACAACTTCCAAGCATAGAAATAATAGGCACGATATTTTGACCTAGGAAACCATAAGGGATAAAACGCAACAACCTTGTGATAGAGAAATTTGTTCAAAGTACAACATAGATCCAAATATATAGTAGTCACATATAGAAGAAGATCTATAAACCCAAAGAACAAAAGAGAAACTCCTACAAAGATAGGGAGCCCCAGAAAATACTTCTTCTAACTGGTAGCGATCTTCTTCCTTGTGTGAAGTTAACTTGGTTGGGTGAAAATGAGTGATGCACCTTGTTATTTATAGTTTAATTTATGTTTTCTTATTCACTTTAACCAGGTACAACTTGCACAGTTAATCCAGTCTGACTTGTCTTTTATGCATAAAAATCAGTGTTTATTATTATATTTTATAATGCCAACTTCGTGAGGATGCCTCACACAACTACTACATAAAAAATCCCTCTTACCCAGGGAAGAATCATCATGCTACAATACCGCTTATGGATATCATTTGTAAATTAAAATTATCTCCAACATCTCTATATCATAAGCAAGTTCTTACAACATAGTATCACTAGTCCATCAAGAAGTTTCAACAACTCAACCCAATCCATCAGGGAGTCAATATGCACCAAGTCAACCCTGTCCATCAGGGAACATACATGTAGCAACTAAAATTATTCTATGAAGGGGCCAACAACTCAACCTAGTACATTGTTGGTCCACATACACGAGATCAATCCATTCAATTGGAGAGCCTACATGTAATATGCGCTAGTATGCACCAGTTACATGCACCAGTCTCTCCACCCCATCACAGGGTGTCTTTAAGATCTCCCCATTCCATTTAAGAGTGTCTAGGAGAATGAATTAAATTTCTTCATCACATCACATGATTTCCAAGATATCTCCCCACTCAGTCATGGAGTGTCTAGGAGCATATGTTTGTCTCCCCATCCCTTCACAGGATGTCCGATAGATCTCCCACTCCATTACAAAGTGTTTGGGAGAATGCAGTGGCCTCTCCACCCCTTCACAAGGTGTCCAAGAGATATCCCCACTCTATCATAGAGTTTCTAAGAGAATGTTGTGGCCTATCGACCCCTTCACAGGGTGTTTTAGAGATATCCTCACTCCATCATAGAGTGTTTGGTAGAATGTAAAGGCCTCTCCACCCCTTCACAGAGTGTTTGGGAGATCTCCCCAAAACATCATATATTGTATGAGACAGTGCAGTGGTCTCTCTACCCCTTCACATGGTTTCCAATAGATATCCCCACTTGGTCACAAAGTGTCCCAGAGAATGTAGCTATAACTTTCATCCTTCCCTCTCAACAAGGGAGTTAACATGGGACTAATATCCCCACTCCATCACAGAGTTGCCAGGAGAAGGTATGGGACCATTTTCAGTCATCTAGGGACTATTCTCCCACTCTATCATAGAGTGTTTGGGATAATTTAGTGCCCCATTCTAACTCATCTACTTTGATTCAAGTCATGTGACTAATACTGGGAGAATGTTTGCTTGATGTTGCATACATCCATCTTCAAAAATGGAACATATGGAACATGTGGGCCAAATATTCATTTGCATAGGTATTGTGGTGTACTGATATCTATCATTCATGCACACAACCTCATAATAATTTCCATGTAACGAATGTAATACAAATATTCCCTTAATAGAGAATGTACTATTTTGTTACAAGAAGGAAATGTTTTGGGAAACAGGGCCTTGCATTGGCTCTCAACCTTGAGATTTTTTAGAAGTCGAGACATCAACATAGTATGAAATATTTTGATGCCTAGACTCAAAATTGAATTCCTTGGAAAATATTGAAATCAAAGTTTTTATTGGATAACCTAAACAAGCTGATATTTGATCAAATCAAGGACATTTATCTCAAATCTATGTGGACAAAGTCAGGCCCAAAGCTTCTAAATATAGATTTAAATTTTAGAAATGAATAATAGATTGGATTGAGAAGAATATCTTACACCTGTACTAATCCCTTCATCATATTAATAGTAAGCATAGAGTCACTCATCAAATGAATCTTCTGAACTCTTTTTTTGATAACCTAAACTAATATCAATTTTAAAGCTAGCAATTTGCTTTGTTGTTGGTACTCTCCCAATATCTACCATTAACTTTATAAAATGTGAGTTTAAAAAGTTTAGAATACCACCCGTGCCTCCCACAAAATTCTCCCCTTGGTTTTCCCCATCGAGATAAGCCCATGGAAAAAAAAATTCAATAATTTATGGGACCACCACTCTCTTTCCTTTCACTAATGACTTTTGTTTAAATCTTTCTATGATGCTTAGGATTTGCATTTCTGTCAATTGTGAGACGTTAAATTTTTTTTCTCAATTTTATTAGTATTGAAACCCATTGGGGTGTCATGTCAAGATGGACAGTACAATATAAATAGCATGCATTGGGGAGGTTTGATCCTGAGTGAGGAGGGCCATAGTCTACCATGAGACGTTAAACTTACCACCAAATAGTTCACCATTCTTTTCCAGCGACACCCCATAGGTACATAGTAAAATTAAATCTCTATACTTTTTCAATTTTATGTTCTCACACACAAATTTTAAGCAGACATTGATAAATACCCCAACTCATAAGCCTTCGATAAAAATACCTCTTCCTAATTCTACCCATACAACAATAATAAAAATCACTCAATATACAAATGACGTGATTTCTTTCCTTGCCTTACATATTGGACACCTTCTATATTTTTCTCTACATATAATCCCAAATAAGAACTATATTATTGAGCATTATACACATAAAAATCCAGGTCTTCATGAGGCACTTGAATTTCCAAATTATTGAGTACCACCAACACAAATCCTACTCAAGCTTTGCTTCCCTTAAGATTTTGCAACACAAGTCCTAGATTATGTTGTATTACAAATTTGAAACAAATACATATGAATTATAAAAAGGGTAGGGACACCATACTCTGGTACTTGCACTTGTATGGAGAGGTCCAAATCTTGTTGATTAGATAAATCCTAGACAAAAAAGGGACCAAATATGGGGAAAATTGGGGTTGAACATGATAACCATGACATAAACATCCAAAAAAACCACACTTATGAAACCTTGTTAATGTTTCTTTTGTCAATCCTTTCTCAGTTGGACTTAGTCAATAAAAGCTATGGCAATATTATGAACTTTATGAAATGAATGTTTTTGATGTAATTATTGGGAGAAATATCAAGAATCGTGTGTGTGAGGATCCTGAACCGATAGGTTCATGCCATAGTTTCCACAAAACATGTTTACTATTTGCTTCGTTCCCTCCTACAACGACATTTGAAGTCGGGACCGGCCTCCACTTAGAAGATCACTTCCTTATTTCCATTTCTCCCGTCCTCTAGGGGCTTCTAGAGATTGACAAAGGACGACATTGCTTTTGACCATAGACCACCTGCAAGTCCTCCCAAACCCATCGATGTTTCTAGTATCTACCCCATCTCAACACTTAGTTGTATGCATCCAAAATGCAACAATATGCTCCCCACTCCCGACATTGACACACTACCCATTATAGCTCCCCTTCTAGTTCTTATAGTTCTTTCAGACATATTACTATTTCAAGTTTTCCTCATTCATCTTTGGATGTTGGGACAGACATTTCCATTGTGTACCATGATATAGTCACTATTTTTGGATCATAGATCCCAGATCCACTCTCCTTGTATATTTCTTTCCCTACTTAGACAATGCGTCACGAACTAGGAATTTACATATAGCCCATAAGCCTTAAATGAAAATATTGTTGATGATGACTTTGATGTACAACATGGTCCAACACATATGCATTATCCCTCTATGTTCGGAGCTAACAAGGACAAAATTACATTATGGGATAGTTGTAGGTCCCATCGATGAATAGAGTGAGACAGGTCCCATATTGTAAAGAAGAAACCTTAGATAGTTCTTCACCTTCCCTATATCTAATAACGAATAGGGAGGTTGACTGTTGGTTGATTCCCTCTTGGATGATATGTCTTTTTATTGATTGTGTTCTCTCTTGAGATGAAAAAAATAGATAGATTGTAATTCATATTTTGACTCCATCATTCTCTAAATACCCCCTAAGACGTTCTAATTTCAACAAGCGATATATCCTTCTAGATTGAATACAACCTAGTTTTAGTCTCCAAACATTTGAAGGTATCTAACACATTTCTCCAAGACAAAAAACATCAAGATTGTTGCAAAACTAAACTCTACTATGGTGTTCACAATAACATAAAAAATACATTAAAAATAATTTATATGAATTTAATAAAAGTAGAATTCTGTCTAATCACTAACACCTAGATTATATTGCTAACACCTAAATTACATCTGATAACACCACCAAAAAAACCAAAAGGTTTTCCCTTTCCCACCACTAAATTTAAAATTACAATTACATTCCCATGCTTCTTTACTTGACCATAGTAGCTTAAATATATATTATTATATATTTATAAACTAAACCAACAAAAAGACACACACACACACACACACACACACATATATATATATATATATATATATATGGACACATAAAAGAAACCATCAAGATAAAAAAAAAAATATGCATTTTAGAAGCCATAAATTTCTAAGATAAGGTGTTATAGCTTATTTTACTTGACATGGTTGATCACATATTTATGGCCTTCCTTGTCCCTCTGCAGACTCTTTAGATCCATTGGACTTATATTATACTTTTATGTCCCAATATCATCCCTAAAAAACACCTGTCTATTGTTGTATGTGACTTTTAAACCTGTACTCGCGTGTACACGTGACTTTTGACCTCAAACCTGCGTACGTCGGGACATGTGCATAAATCCAAATATTTTTGGAGTTTTCCTCATATGAGTCCAAAGATCCTGACTCTTAGCCTTCCATATGGATTGAGATATCTATGTTTCGACCCTCCATTACCCTTTTGGAGTGTTATATAATGAACCCCTTGGAGACATTGAAGGGAGAGTAATTGAAGAGAAAAGAAACTATAGTCCATTGTTGCCTCAGCTTACTTATACTTGAGTCTATATCCCTTTGTCCATTTGGAGTAGTTTTTTTCTTCCCAAGATTTATTTTTCTTTGTGAGCTTGCTATCAAGATATGGAGGATTGAGGTGGTGGAGGCCCAAGTGGAGGACTCAGTTTCTCCGATTTGTAGACGTGCCGACGGAGGTTGTCACTATTATAGTCTTTGATTTTATTAATAGAAATATATTTTCCCGTCCAATTATGTGCATTTGAATATGAATATTGAATCCATGGATGTATTTAATTGCTTATACATTGTTGAATATATATGCTAGAGTAGGTCTAACACATCAATATAGAGGATTCGTGTCTTGTTTGTTGTTGTTGAGAGCGAATTGCTAATATAAGCGTGAACTAGAAAAGATGAAATGGGATCTACTTCAACCGTCAAGAACTAGGTACGATTTGGTATCCCTTAGTGTTATATGTTTGGTTTCTCTTGAATATTGAGAAATATTGATTTATAGTGTCAAGTTGTCTGTTTTGGTACCCCTAAGCCATAGGAAGTTTCTCCCTGTAACAGAATTGGAAACCATACTGGGGAGGTTCCTAGTTGCTTCTCTTTGGGGTTTTGGTATTCAATGTACTTGAATTGCTCTTGATTTATTTGTTTCTGTGTTGGGTCTGGGGGCATGTTTTCCTAGTAGGGTCCTGAAGAAGTAAATTTGATCTTGGCTTGTCTCTTTAACCTTTTTTTCTTCCTTTTTGTTCCTATACGGTATTCACAGTCGCATATACACGCGGGTTTTCCTTAAACATTCAGTTTTGTACGTTGTTTTACTGAAAAAGTTGCGTATGCCTTAATTTTGAGCATTAGTTGGAGGATTAAGTGTTTCTCGATGATTTTTTATGATTGCTTAGTTTTATTGGATGCTTTTGGTGTCTGTAAACACCCTCTATTTCTGACCAGAGACTTCTTTTAGTTTATTTTTTAAGCTTTGTTCTTGTCATTCATTTATTCGTTTTTTTGTTTTTTTTTAGTATTAGTTCATTAGGTATCTTTTACCATGGTTCCTTACTTGGTTGTTGTTTGTGAGTGGTTGCAGGGTATGAAGGTTGTAGAGTCATTTATTTCTTTCATATCTCATTTATTTCAAAAAAAAATTACAAAAATATTTTTTATTTTGCATTTTTATGCATCTCTTGCATTTTTCATTGGCAAGGTACTTGAATTAGGTTTTCTTGTTAAATTATACACATATTTTCATTTAGGAATGAGTGCAATTACATTTGAAGGAAAAACCTTGCATCTCATGTAGTGGCATCCCCTTTTTTTCATTCTACACAATTGCACTTGGCATTGTTTGTTAGGTGTGCATATTTACTTCACTGCTGAGTCATAACTTCATTAGTTGCATGACCATTTCCATTTGAGTAATCATAGACAATTAAAATCAACACTTGATCAAATGAATTGCATTGTTTACTTTTATAGGGTGCATAAAAAATATTAGGTTGTAGGGTCTTGGAATAGTTCATTATGAGTTGATTCTCCAAGACCACTAAACAAAACAAGTAGGTGTCTATCCAGGTGAGAGTGTGAAACCCTTGGTATAATTAGTGTTTCTCAGGATGCTCCTCTTACATGGGATTTAAGCATGAGGAAGTGCACACAATTGTCATTAGGATGACCCCTAGTCACGTTCTATGAGCATTGGAGATATTTCCAGGATTGTATTCATATCTGGGGGCCTTTGAGGTACCGTCCATGCACCCTTGGGGTACCGGTTTGTGCTTTCAGGATTCTAGCTTTACTAGCATGCCCATATGGTAAATCCTGCCTATGACTGTACTCCTGAGCATTGTTTATATTGAGGTGACCTTAGTTTCCTTACCTAGGTATCGAGGGGGTATTTGGATAGGTTATTTTTTAGGTGTCCTAGCCAGCTAGGGGTCGGAGAGCATAGTCACTATATGCGTTGAAGCTAAGGGAAATTATAATTGCTTAGGAACCTCCTCTTATTGTGTACATGAGTCTAAAGCCTCTTCAAGGTAAGACATACCCGCTTCATTCGGGAGATCACATATCCTACCCTTGGTTTTCTTGTCTTTTGGATTTATATTTTCTTAAGTGTATGATTTGTGAATGCTATATTTCTTAGGGTTGCATAGTTAGATCATGTCTTTTATTTTTGTTGAGTCATTGTGGATCTGGGTGCATCCCTTCACCATTCTGGTCATTTACCAGGACTTCTACCTTCTACATCTCCTCCTCCTTTGGGATAGAGAACTAGACAATCCAAGTGGACTCATTCTCACTTCGATTCACACACCATGGGTGACCATGAGCCTGAGATCCCTAATTTTCCTCGTCCCATATGAGAGAATGAACCTTCAAGCACACATGTTATTCCATTGGGATCTGATCATTCTATATATGGGACATCTCCTGATGATATTTCACAATTTTTGGTCTACATGTGTGCACGCCATCGGTATTGCTTGCGTAGTCCAAAACATGAGAATCACCATGCACCCACTATCACTAGCACTATTGGGTATGGCATGCCTGATATTCTCGAGACCGGTTTGACATCCCATGTTGGATCGGGTGTTTAACATGGTTCTGCGCTTGTGGGAACTTCCATTCCTTTCCATACGGAGAGGTTTGGTAGCACTACTCACATTACACCTTCCATCCCTACAATGGAAGTTTCTTCACACACACATCCTAGGCCTAGCAATAGTGTTCCCATTTAGGGAACAGAACCTAGACATGTGAATATTGGGGGCACAAGTTATATTCCTTCACATATTCCGTCATCTTCAACACCAATTCCTTTAACTATTTTTTTGATGACGCATACTCCTCCTAACTCTAGTGGGCTTTTAGGTCGAAGTTTTGTTGTTAGCCATGTCCATTCTACTTCTGCTCACAACATAGTGTCTCAAGGCTATGTTCCTCCTTATGTGTAAATAGGACATTTAACTTCCTCTAGACAATCTTATGGAACTTTCTGTGGACCATGTCATGGTCCAGCTTATGGAACCTCTTATGGACCTTCTTACAGACCATATTACAGACAAAGAAAAGCACCAAATGGGTTTGGGTATCAACCCGCATATCAGTTTCCTAATTATGTCTTTGTAGCACGCCAGCCTCATGGTACTCCAAATTACAATGCTTCCATTCAACCCTATATGGGTCAAATGGGAGGAGGTTACTATCCCACTTGTGAAGGCCATTGTGTATATAACAATCAACCTTATGCAAACTAGTTCTATCAGGGAGCATGGAACCAACTAGCTCAACCTAGGCTCCGTTTCCTTACGAATTTGAATCTACTTGATTTGTTGATATTTACAAATGATCCTGTATCTCATGATTTGGCATGGCCAACAGTTCCTACAAAAATTCCTTCGGACATTCCAAATTTCAAAGGTAAGTTTGGTGAAGATCCTGGTGAGAACCTCATGACCTTCCATATTTGGTGCTCTTCAAACTCCTTGAAATATGATTCTATTCATTTGAGACTGATTCAATGCACCCTCACGGGTCCCGCCACGAAAAAGTATATAGAGTTACTTAGGGGATTTATACTTGGTTCAATGATGTAGTTATGAATTTTATGGATCACTTCCAGCTACTCGTGCATTATGACTGTTATCACTCAGAATGTACCCAGGTTGTAAAAGGTAAACACCAAGGTAACAGCTAAAACCACTTTAGGAAGAAACTGGTATTTTCTTCTAGAGAGGGATCTCTCAATAAAGATTTGACAGGACCAGATATAAAATTACATTTAAAGATTTGTGTATTTGGCTGAAACAATCACATAACCATTGGGCATGGATTCATATACAATATAAATGTATCACAAAGATATGAACATGAGATTCATCAAAGGTGAGATAATCACATCATCACAGTCATTCAAATTAATCCAGGTGAAACAAAAGAGATGAGGAAACAACCCATTAATACAGAGCATCAACAAGGATGAATTCTATATCAACTTTAGCAAAAAAAATCATATAATATCTGAAATGATGACTAGAGCATAAACATATGAATTCTAATCATCTAACGCTATATTCCAGATACGAGGAAGAAACAAAATGGAGTGTTACACAAGGGAAATACAATCACATAAAGAAAAAAACACAGACTGTAATATCAAGACACAGGAATCTCTGGGAAAACTCTCATGCATTCACTTTGTTATTCAAAATAGATCTGTTCTCCAAAATTATTCCACACACC
>LPNX010730815.1:267251-375655 GCA_001517045.1 Pseudotsuga menziesii | reverse complement strand
CCCTTCAAAGTCTGCTAAAATGTATGCCCCCTTGCCTAGGCAAGTTTGCACAATGTAAGGGCCTTGCCACATGGACTCGAATTTTCCTTTACCTGTTTTGTCATGATCTTGGTCATAGGCGAGGACGAGGTCCCCTTCATGGAAGGTTTGAGGGTGGACATGTTTGTCATAATGGGCTTTGGAGCGTGTTTTGGCAGCTTCGATATTCTGGAGAGTGGCGCGACGATATTCATCAGCTTGTTCGAGGGAGAGCAGACGTTGCTCAAGGGGGGAGGTGTCCGGGAGAAGCTCAACGGCGATGTGTAAGGCAGGTATCTGACACTCAATGGGGAGGATAGACTCTACACCGTGAACTAAATGAAATGGGGTAAAACTAGTGGCGGTCTTGGTGGATGTACGGTAAGCCCATAAAGCAGGAAAGAGCATATGGTGCCAATTGGACTTATGTCGATCAACTGTGCGTTGGAGTATGGTTTTCAGGATTTTGTTAACTGCTTCTACTTGGCCGTTCCCTTGGGGGTAATAAGCCGAGAAAAAATTGGTGTTCGAACTTGAGGAGGGTGGACAATTCGCGCCATACACAATCTTCAAAATGTGATCCATGGTCAGATACCAGTTGTTTAGGGACGCCGAATCTAGCGATAACATGGTTGAAGAAGAAATGGGCAGCTGTGTCAGCTTTACAATTGAAGGTAGGCATGGCTTCCACCCATTTGGTGAAATAATCGACGGTGACAATGATGTACTTATGGCCGTTTGCTGATGTGGGTCGACACTCCATGAAGTCAATGGCCCACTTACAAAAGGGACCAACAGTAACTACTGGGTGTAACGGAGCAGGTGGCGTCCGGGCTTTGGGGGCAAAGAGTTGGCAATTATGGCAATGCTTGACCGCATTGATGCAGTCGGTGAAGAGTGTGGGCCAGAAATATCCGGCGCGGACGACCTTTTGGGCAGTGGCCATCCCTGAGAAATGGCTGCCGCAAGCACCGCTATGACAATCATTAAGAACTTGTTCAGCTTCCGCATGTGTAAGGAAACGACGAAGAACGGTATCGACTCCTCGCCGGTAAAGGACATCTCCAATGAGGAGGTAGCGAGAGGCATGGTGACGGATATGACGACGTTCGTTTCGAGTGACATTGGGTTGAAACTTCTGCGTGCGTAGGTATAACAAGATGTCGCCGTACCACGGGTCATCAGACGAGATGGTAAACAAGTAATTATTGGGTAACTCTTCGGAGATGGGTGGGCCTGGGATAAAGGAAGGGAGATCTGTCATGAGTTGGGCAAGCGCAAGGGATTTGGTGCTCTTGGGTGTTCGGAAATTAAGGTCATATTCTTGGAGAATAATGACCCATTTGGCCACACGACCTTGCAGGAGCCGCCGGTTTAAGAGATAGACCATGGGGTTGGAGTCTGCGACGACTGTGGTATGACTAAGTAAGATGTAGTGTCACAACCTTTGGACGGAAAAGACTACTGCTAGGGCAAGTCTCTCCTCATGTGGATAACGTAGGGGTGGGTCGGACAAGGTCTGGCTAACGTAGTAAATGACATGTTCTTGGCGTGAGGCATCTTCTTGGACCAAGACTCCTGATACAGCATGTTCGGATGCTGAGATGTAGAGGAGGAAATCTTGAGAGAAATCCGGAGGGGAAATCAAGGGGGCTTGTGTAAGAGATTTCTTGAGGGCATTAAACGCAGCTTCTGCTTGCTCGTCCCAGACAAAGGGTACTCGGGTACGGAGTAGGCGCAAGAAACCGTGAATGGTTGTGGCGTAATCGGGAATGAACCGTCGAAGGAAATTAGCTCGCCCTTGCAGACTTTGGAGCTGCTTGAGTGTTCGGGGAGAGGGAAGGTCTAAGATGGCTTGGAATTTCAGTGGATCAACAGTAATTCCTTTGTGGGAGACAATGAAACCCAACAATCGGCCTGCCGGAACGCAAAAAACACACGTGTGGGTTCAAGCGGATTTGATATTTGTGACAACGCAGAAAAACTTGCCGAAGGTCGTTGAGGTGGTCTGATCGTCTTTGGGAACGAGCTGTAAGGTCATCGAGGTATACGAGCAGGATGTGGACCAAATCATGAAAGCAATAGGTCATGGCCCGCTGAAAAGTTGCGCCAGCATTTTTGAGACCGAAAGGCATAACACGATAGGCAAACGTGCCCCATGGGGTGGTAAAGGCGGTCTTGTACTGATCTTCCTTACGGATTTGTATTTGATTATATCCGGAAAAACCGTCCATGAAGGAGAGCACTGCATGCCCCGCACACGCATCAACGAGCTGGTCAATGAATGGCGTAGGGAAATTGTCTTTGGGACAGGCGCGGTTTAGATCTCGGAAGTCAGTGCATACTCTAATGGTGCCTTGTTTCTTGTTGACAGGAACAGGGTTTGAAACCCATGTGGTATAAGCAATAGGATAAATGAATCCTGCTGTGCGAAGTTTCTCGATCTCGGCTTTGACAGCTGGGAGTTTGGAGGGGTGTATGGGACACTGTTTCTAACGAACGGGGATGATGTCAGGCCATGTGTCGATGTGGTGTTCTATAATGGCAGGGTCAAGGCCAGGAATTTCGGTATAGGACCAAGCAAAGACATCACGGAATTCTTTGAAAAGTGCTTTGTATTCGTCAACCTTTCGGCAAGACAAATCCATCCACATTTCAGATCACATTCAACAGTGGCATAGATAGAAGAGATTGATTAAAGCCTTTATACAACTAGAGTTTCTTATAGAGTGGTTCCTCAAGTCATTGTTACCCTATATCGTGAAGGATGTTTCCACATCCGGAGTGAAAAATGAGGACCAAGCTATTTTTAGGGCCCAACAATTGGACTTGATTTATGCTCAGTCTAGGCTCCTTTATGAGATCATACCGAATGCTCCATGATCTAATTTTGACCCCAAGTTTAAACCTAGGCCACATGCCGATGGTATTGTTGGCTCTGCAAGTACCAAACCTACAAACTCAGTTACAAAACAAGTGGGCTAGTTATTACTTAACTAGACTACGTCAGGACAAGCTACAACTTTGTCTCATCCTACCCAAATGGCAGATGTACTTTCAGTGCAATCGTCGAACTCCAAAGGAAGCCAACAACTTGGAAGGAATAAAAAGAAAGGAAAAAATAATTGAAAGGGTGGGAATAATAATTATAATGATAACAATGATAAGAACATGAATAATGCAGGGGGGGCAATAAGACTAAGTGGAACGTTAAATTTCCTTACAAGTTGTGTAAGGATGACCACCTCACTCACTTGTTCCCTCGAATGGAATATGCCTTGAAGTTCATAGCACAGGGCCCAGCTGTGTTCACAAATCCTTTACCAAATAATCAAAATATGAACTCGAGGACCATGGATCCTGGTAGTGGTTCTAGTGGAACTCAAAATCAACCAAATTCTGCTAGTGGCCATGTTTCCATCAACATGGTAAAAGATACGAATGTTGTGATGCATGCGAAAGACTATGGTACATTACAACCAGACCTTGGGAAAGAACCTGCTCCACCTGAGAGCTCTTTGCGAATTAAAAATACTACGGATAAGCCTGAAGCTCCACCTCGCATTCCTAGGGGAGTCTTAAAGTGATCGGGGCACAATCCTAATGCTTGATCTGACCAGAACTATTCAATTGTCGATGGTTTGGGCTAGACTCCTTATGCAATGTCTACATTAGAAGTGCTTCAGACTTGTCCTCCCCAAAGGGAGGCCTTATTGTCTTCTCTTGGGGTGGGTAATGATATCTATCCTTCTATGATCAAATTTAAAAATCATGGAATCCATCCTTTCTTTCCTTATATGTGTCTCTTCTGATTCACGTAGAGTATCTAAACCACACCATCAAGCACATTGTGATTGATGAAGGTGCTGTCGCTTCCGTGATGTTTTTGGCCTGTTGGAAGGGATTAGGTTCTCCCACCTTGTCTAAATATTCAAACATGTTGACTGCATTTGATGGACTATCATTTTGGCTATATGGTATACTTCCTTCCCTATAGATCCAATTGGGGAAGAAGACAGTTGCGATCGAGGTTCAAGTGGTTGATGAGCCCCTCGACTACAATATTTTACTTGGTAGGAATTGGACGTACAATATGTAAGTTGTAGCCTCTTCGCTATTCTGAATGTTTTGTTTTCCTCTGGATGGGAAGATTGTTACTATTGATAAAAAAATATTTCTAGAATTTTTGTTTAAAAGCATCATTGGGAGCTTCTATCCTGATTATCGATCATTCTCAGCCGACAAGTGAGAATGGAGGTGTGGGAATGTATCATTCTCTCATGGGATCCTTTAGTTGTCTTGCGCCCATCCTTAATATTGGGTCTAGTCTTGGTAAGGCTTATACCTTGTTGAATTCGGTCTCTTTTCACACCTCTCATATGGAGGATCCTTGGATTCTTCCTTCACCAAGTACTTCGAGTGATAATTCTATAAATACCGAGATGGGTGTGCCGTTTCCTGCAACATTGGTGGTGTATCAAGCTAATATTGATCATTCTGTAGATCCTAGTCCTTCATCTTCATGGACAGAGGAGGAGGACCCTTATGTGCTCCCTGCTTGGGAAGTAGAGTCATCTCACTCTCAAGACTACCTTGATGATGTTTTTCCCTTGGATGAAGCTATTCTTGAGGATATGTTTGAGATAGAACAACCTTGGGGAGAGTTGCACCATAGATCATATTTCCTTCCTAATCTTGATCATTTAGAGTGTGATGAATTTAGGGAAATTCTAAGCGAGAAAGTTGGTAGGCACGTGGTCCCATTAAGCTCTCCTAGTTAGATTACCGAAGGGAACATGTCTAACTTGTCACCAACGATACCTATCAATATTTCTTGTGTTCCTGGTAAGATTGAGAACATGTATATTTGGGAGGATTTCTCCCCAGATGATATTAAGGAGTACACTGATATTTTTAAGGAATTACGAAGAGATGCCAAGAATAAACCCTCGCATTGTTGAACACAAAATCAAAACCTGTCTGGATGCCAAACCGGTTCAAAAATGTTTGCATGCCACGAAACCTAGGAAGGCACCTGCTATTAAAGTAGAGCGAGAGAGAAGCTACTCAAATTTGTTTTCATATATCCTATTCCTTAATAGAGTGGGTTTCAAATCCCGTTCCGATGGATAAGAAGTAGGGAACGATCTGAATATGCACTGATTTTTGTGATTTAAATCGAGCTTGTTTTAAAGACAATTTCCCCACACTGTTTATTGATCAAATATTGGATGAGTGTGCAGGAAGTGAGGTTCTCTCCTTTATGGATGGTGTTTCTGGATATAATCAGATATATACTAAACTCAAGGACCAACATAAGACTGCATTTATTTGTCCTTGGGGAAATTTTGCTTATCGAAAGATTCCCTTCATCCTTAAAAACACCAGAGATATGTTTGAACGGACCATGATCTTTGACTTTCACAATCTTAAAAATATTATTGAAGTGTATTTGGATGATCTAGCTACTCACTCTCTCTTGAGAGTGCGTCATCCTTATCATTTGCGATTGGTTTTCGAAAGATGTCGTCATTATCAAATTTCTTTTAAATCCTCATAAGTGCATATTTTTTCTAAAGGTTGGTCATTTACTAGGATTCATTGTGTCCAAGGAGGGTATTAGAGTCGATCCCTTGAAGGTTGAGGAAATACTTCAATTTTCACCCCCGCGTAACATTTGACATCTTCAATGTTTACAAGGAATGGAAAACTTCTTACAAAGGTTTGTGGTCAATGTTTCCAATTTGACTAAAGGATTCATGCACTTATTGTAGAAAGACACCCCTTTTTACTGGGATGAGCAAGCCTGGGAGTCTTTCGATGCTCTCAAGAAATCCTTGGCATCGACCCCTGTGCTTAGTCCACCAGAATATAGCTGTGACTTCTTGATTTATGTGGTCACGTCTCAAGATATTATTGGAATGGTGTTGGTTCAAGAGGATGATGAGATCCATGAGCATGTCATCTGCTATCTTAGCTGAAACCTTATTGATGCGAAACTTCGTTATACCCATGTTGAGAAGCTAGCCTTATCCATCATCCATGCGATTCAGCGTTTGAGGTATTATATCCTCCTTTTCTAGACTTTGGTCGTAGTTCACATTAATCCATTTCAATTCATCCTCACCAAAAGGATGATTGGGGAAAAGTATAATAAATGGATTGTGATATTGCAAGATTTTTATCTCAAGTTTGTTTCAAAAAAGTCAAAGAAATCATTAATTTTTGTTGATCACATATTGGATTTTCTAAATTTGGATGAAGGAGAGGTTCATGAGGATTCTCTTGTTTATGAGCATATATTTCTCATCTCAACTGTAGACCCTTGGTACGGGGACATTATTGTTTATTTGCAAACATTGAAGGTTCCTAGTCACCTCTCGGGACATGAGCATCGATGACTATGTTACGTAGAGAAGAAATGCCTCATAGTGGATGATACTTTGTACCACCATGGGGTTGATTCCATTTTATGTCATTGCTGAACTCATGAAGACATCGAGGTCGTGCTTAATGAATTCCATGAAGGGGTGTGTGGTGGTCATTTATCTGGGCTTTCTACAACACAAAAAAATCAGAGAACGGGTTATTTTTGGCCATCCATATTTTAATATTGCGTTAATGTTGTCAAGAGGTTCCACCCTTAACAAGTGTTTGCATGGAATATGCACTCTCATCTTTCCCCTTTGCATCCCATTATCACCGTCGGTCCCTTCACTAAGTGGGGGGTCAATTTTATGGATTGTAACCTAGATTTGGCTGCGGCGAACCATCATATTATTGTGGCTGTTGATTACTTCATGGAATGGGAAGATATTATTCTCACTATCAAATTCGATGGTGAAACAACTGTGTATTTCATATTTAACTAGATTATCACCCAATTTGGTATTCCGAGGGAGCTTGTCACTGACCATGGTAGGCACTTTCAGAAAAAGATGATGGAAGAGTTTTATTCGAAGTTAGGGTATAAGAAAGAGCATTCAAATTCTTATTATCCTCAAGTAAATGAATAGGTTGAAGAAGTGAACAAGTCACTTAAGTCCATTCTCCAACGAACCATCGAACAAAGACAAACTAATTGGCATACCATGTTGTATCCTACTTTGTGGTCCTGTAGAACCATGGTCAATATTGCCACCGATTTTTCTCCCTATCAGCTTGTGCATGGGGAGGAGTCAATATTACTGGTTGAGTGGGAAATCCCTTATTTGAAGCTAGTTGTGGATATTTTTTCAGAGACTTCCGCATTGCAAGAATGTCTGGACCACTTGGAGAAACTTGATGAGCAGCGTCGAGATGATTTAGTGGCTCTTGAAGTTAATAAGCGTTGCGTTAAGGTCCAGTACAATAATTTTGTCCATCCTAGGAGGTTTAGTGAAGGTGACTTGGTCCTTTTTTGGGATCAAGCTAAGTAACCCTTGGGGGTAGGAAAGTTTAATCCTATGTGGCATGGTCCTTACATGGTCAAACACGTCTTAGAGAAAGGCACCAATGAGTTGGTCGATTATGAAGGGATGGTCTTGTCGGAGCGTAGAAATGGGCTCTATCTAAAGAAATACTATGCATGATCTTCATCCAAGGCTAATGTTTTGTATATTATTGTACATTTTTCATATCATAGTTTGGTCTTATTATGGTGATCGGGTTTTTTGATTAGATTTATTTTTTTATGGAATATTTTGATGGAGTCTTCAGTTTACATACGATTCACTGATGGTGCTAGCTGCCACAGATGCTTCAAAACTCAGCTTCAGATGCTTGGGTGATTTATACTCCTACGGGTCAAGTGTGTTAGTTTTTCAACATTAAGCTAGCATATCATTAGGATATTTAAACTGAGAGAACAACAAGCACAACAATGAAACACAAGAGACAATGAACACAGTGTTTGATTGTTGTGATTTTTGTTTTCTCAGTTTAAAGATCCTAATGATATGCTAGCTTAATGTTGAAAAACTAACATGGTATCAGAGCTAACCTGGGAAGAAGACACTGTGTAGTTGCACGAACTAGGGATTCCTATTTTGTGTATCTCTCTCCACATATTTTCAGCAAACGTAGGGTGGAATAACTCTCCTCCCTAGGGCACATCTTTCTATCGAAACATAATCCAATTCCGAGGTTTTTCAGTTTTGGACCCGACACTGCTGCCGAAAATTAGGGATTTTCACAGAAGTGGAATTTTTTAGTGAGCCCAGGCCTGGATGATCTCCTTCCCAAAATCAAAGTTAGGGATAAATTTCAAAGCATTTGGTTGGACAGAACTCCAGGAAAGAAAAACCCTAATTTTCTCCTGATGCAATACTGCAGGATTTCAGCTTCAAATCCAGATCTGACATCTTGACTTGGTAAGATCTAAATATTTTGTATTTCTATTTGAGGTTCTCAATTAATATGTCTCATCATACCAAGCTTGATGAAAATCTTGAGGGAGCTGATAACTTCCAAGCCTGGAAGTATAAGATCTCCCTTGTCGTGGAAGAAAAAGAGTTGGACTCCTATATCCAGGAGGAGGTTCTAGTTCCAAAGGGAGATGAGGCCAAGGCATAACATAAGAAGAAGTTGGTTATGGAAAAAAGGATTATTGCATATTCTATCAAGGATCACCTCATTCCACAGGTGTCCTCCCTCAAGACACCTAAAGCCATGTTTGATGCCCTAACCAAACTATTTGAAGGGAAGAACATCAATCGGAAGATGAATCTAAGGAACCAGTTGAAGAATCTCAAGATTCAAAATGAGGAGACCATCCAGTCGTACTTCACAAGGGTCTTCTAGATCAAATGAAAACTAGAAGATGTAGATGAAGAAGTGGAGAATGCAGAAATTGTGATGACAACATTGAATGGCCTCCCTAGGTCATGGGATTCTTTCATCCAAGGAATCTGTACTAGAAAGAAGTTGGTCAATTTCAGCAGACTGTGGGAAGAATGTTCTCAAGAAGAATCTCAGATAGCAGCTTGAGAAGAAAACATGGTAAATAAAGATTGATCTCTCATAGTACACTCCAAGAAAGGAAGAAGGGAAAAGCATCATCACCAAGGTAAGCATTTTCATCATAAAGGTTCATCTAAACTCAGATGTTATACATGTGATGAAATATGACACTTTGCTAGAAATTGTCCCATGAATAAGAATGGATCCAAGAAGAAGAAGAACTCCAAAATAAAAAATCATGCTCACACTGCTGAGGATGATGATCCTCCAAGGAAGAGGGTAAAACAAGAAAGTGAAGACTCTTCAAGTGAAGATGAATATGTTCTAATTTCCGCTCTCATGGGAACTGCCACTCATGGAAGAAAAGATTGGCTTATTAACAGTGGGGCTTCCAAACACATGAAAGGTTTCAAAGAATCATTTTAGAAACTATCTGAACATAATTCACCCCATAAGGTGAAGCTAGGAGATGACTACCAATATCCAATAAAAGGTAGCGGTGAATCCTCCTACAAGCTAGACTCTGGAAAGTCTATAAAAATGAAGGATGTTATATTTGTACCAAGACTCAAGAAGAACCTTCTCTCCATATATGCATTAGATGCAAAAGGAATGAGGGTTGCATTTATAGATGGCCAAGTTATCATGTGACCAAAAGGAAATACTATTGACGATGCAATAGTGATTGGAGAACAAGAAGGAGGTTTATACAAGCTGAATGGCCATCCAGAACAAGCTATGGTAAATGAAATAGTAGAGCCAAATGAACTATGGAATATAAGGCTTGCACATGTGCATTACAGAGCACTACCACTTGCAAGCAAAGCTATTGAAGGTCTTCCAAAAATTCAAGCAAAACATGAAGGGGTCTGCAAAGGATGTGTGAAAGGAAAGAATACAAAGAAGATATTTCCAAGTAGTGAGAGAAATGCAAAAGGAATCTTGGAAATCATCCACTCCAATGTATGCAGTCCAATGTCATCAAGTTCACTAAGCCAGTATGTATACTATGTTTCTTTCATTGATGACTTTTCTAGGAAGACATGGATTTACTTCATGAAAAACAAAGACGAAGTATTCAGCAAGTTCAAGGAATTCAAATCCTTGATCAAGAATCACACTAAAAAGAATATCAAGACCTTTCAATTAGATAATGGCAAAGAATTCACTTTGAATGAATTCAAACACTTATGCAAAGAATCAGGGATTAAGAGGGAGTTGTCCACTCCTTGCAATCCACAACAGAATGGGGTTGCAGAAAGGAAGAATAGAACTATCATGGAAGCTGCAAGAGCAATGCTTCATGATCAGGATCTTCCTATGCATCTATGGGAAGAAGCAACCAGAACAACGGTGTATGTACAGAACCGTACTCCACACAAAGTACTCGAGAATAAGACTCATGAAGAAGTCTTCTCCAACAAGAAACTAGAATTCAGCCATATTAGAATATTCGGTTGTCCAGTATACATACATATACCAAAAGAGAAGAGAACAAAACTAGATCCTTCAGGAAAGAAGGGTATATTTGTGGGATACTCTAAAAGCTTGAAGGCTTACAGAATATACTTCCCAGGATACAAGAAGATCGATATTAGCAAGGATGTAACATTTGATGAAGACACAACTTACAACAAATCCAAGAAGAGACCTGCTAATGAACCTGAAGAATTAGAAGCTCCTATAATTCATGAGACAACCATGAATGAAGAAATTCAAGAAGAAGGTCGATAATTTGAAGAACCACAAAGACCTATAGATCCACCTCAGGAGAAGAATCCTCACAAGAGGAAACCTGCTTTGGTACGAGAAATTATCCAAGGTGCAGAAAGATATGGGGCTCCAGAAGAGAATCACAGAGAAAGAAAAAGAACTAGATCTTGTTCCGGATATGTAGCCTTACTATGTGATGTTATCAATAAAGAACCTTCCAACTATGAAGAAGTGGTAGAATGAAAATAATGGAAGGATGCTATGATCAAAGAGTATCAATCGATCATGAGGAATGAT
Source organism: Pseudotsuga menziesii (assembly GCA_001517045.1). Classification (NCBI taxonomy): domain Eukaryota; kingdom Viridiplantae; phylum Streptophyta; class Pinopsida; order Pinales; family Pinaceae; genus Pseudotsuga; species Pseudotsuga menziesii. The sequence goes on along the minus strand of LPNX010730815.1, from coordinate 364,687 downwards.
GTTTGGGATGTTGTCCCAAGACTAGAAGGGAAGTCAGTTGTAACTTCCCAATGGATCTACAAGATCAAGCATGCTGCAGATGGTAGCATTGAGAAATATAAGGAAAGATTTCTGGCTTGTGGCTTCTCACAGAAGGAAGGAATAGATTATGAAGAAAAATTTGCTTCCGTGGCCAGATACACTTCCATCAGAACAATACTTGCATTGGCTGCAATAATGAAATGGAAGATACACCAAATGGACTTCAAGACTACTTTCTTGGATGGTGTAGTGGAAGAGGAAGTGTATGTAGAACAACCACTCAGTTTTGAGATGCATGACAAGGAGTCTCATGTGTGCAGACTGAAGAAATCCCTGTACAGTTTGAAACAGGCACCCAAGACATGGTACGTCAGAATTGATAGCTTTCTATCCAGTTTGGGCTTTACCAAGAGTAAAGTAGATTCCAACCTTTACTACAAGGTTGAAGATGGAAACCCAGTGATGCTTCTACTATATGTATATGATCTGTTTGTAACAAGTATGGATGGGTTGATTGCTAATACGAAGAGAAATCTTGCTGCTGAGTTCGAAATGAACGACTTAGGTATGATGCATTATTTTCTAGGCATGGAGGTGTGGCAGAATTTGGATGGAATCTCCCTCGGACAAGGGAAGTATGCAGTAGAGATCTTGAAGAGGTTTGGGATGATGGAATGCAAGGCTATGGCCACACCTATGGCATCGAACCTGAAGCTGTTAAGTGATACTTCATCAGAAGTAGTTGATGCTATGATGTATCGTTAGATTATTGGGTCCTTGATGTATCTGTTGAACATGAGACCATACGTTTGCTTTGCTATGAACACCTTGAGCCAGTTCTTGACAGATCCGATACATGTTCACTTGATTGCTGCAAAGCATATTCTGATGTACCTGAGGGGTACAATTGATTATGGGCTCAAGTACGAGGCGAATCAGAAGATTAACTTAGAGGGTTATGTTGATTCAAATTGGGCAGGTAGTGTCATCGATAGGAAGAGCACTTCAGGGTGTTGCTTCAATATGGGATCAGGTGTGATCTCTTGGTTTAGTAGGAAGCAATCCTGTGTGGCACTAAGTATAGTTGAAGCAGAGTATGTCGCAGCTTGTTCAGCTATTTGTGAGGCAGTATGGCTATGGAAGCTATTTTCAGATTTATTTGATCTCTAGATGGATGCTACTTGTATACATTGTGACAACCAGAGTTGCATGAAGTTGTCATAGAATCCAATGTTCCATGACAAGTCGAAGCATATCGAGATCAAGTATCACTATATCATGGATATAGTGTAGAGGGGAGTAGCGAAGCTCCAGTATGTTGCGATGGAGGATCAGATAGCTGATGTATTGATGAAGCCATTGGCTAAGGTGAAGTTTGATTACTTCAGGGAGAAGCTTGGTGTTCTCCAGATCAAGGTTTCCTCTAAGGAAAAGTGATGAGTCCCACCGCCATTATGACATGGTTAGAGGATTGGTTCCTTCCATGGTCAGATGCAAGGGTTGAGCCATTCTGTCATGGTGAGAGGATTGGTTTCTTCCATGTCACATATGAGTATTGAATTCCATTCTAAGAATGGAGGTACCTGGTCAGTTACCAGGAACACTCAGTTCGGGATTGAGAGAGCCATTCTGTCGAGTAGGTCAGATGTAAGGTTTTAACAATTTTTTCATGGCTAAAGGATTAGGTTCCTCCCATGCTAGATGTGAGTGTTGTCCATTCTTTCGAGTAGGATAGATGTAATGGCAAATTCCATTCTGGGAATGAAGGTACTTGGTCAGTACCAGGAACACTCAGTCCAGGACTAAGAGAGCCATTCTGACAAGTAGGTCAGATGTAAGGGTTGAACCATTCTGTCATGGCTAAAATATTAGGTTCCTCCCAGGTGAGATGTGAGTGTTGTCCATTTTATCAAGTAGGACATATGTAAGGGAAACTACCATTCTAGGAATGGAGGCACCTGGTCAGTTGCCAGGTAGCTCAGTCTGAGACTGGGGGCCATTCTGGTGAGGGTGTAGGATTTGGTTCCTACCAAGTCGGATGTGAGTGCACACCCTTCTGAAAATGCATGTTGGATTGGTTCCTTGCATGTTTCAGATGTAAGTGCAGAGCCATTATGAACATGCATGTTGGATTGGTTCCTCACATGTGTCAGATGTAAGTGCAGAGCCTTTTTTAACATGCATGTTGGATTGGTTCCTTGTATGTGTCAAATGTGAGGGCTAGGCCTTTCTGAAGGGGTTGTGGGATTGGTTCCCACATGGTTAGATGTGAGTGCTAGGCATGCCTTTCTGATATCATTATAGGTTAGTTCCTACATGATCAGATGTAAGTGTTGGGCGAAGACCTACATGGTGGCTAGGCCTACATCCAACATGAAAAAGGGATAGCTCTGTAGAACTTCCTATGACAAGAAGAATCATGAGATAGCACTCATGGATATTCAGTATTGATGATTCAGTAGAGATGATCCATATCAAGGGAAGATCCAGATCTAGAGATGATGCTCCAGAGATGATCCAGATCGAGGGAAGATCCAGATACAGGAATGATGCTACAGATGATCCAGATCAAGTGATGATCTAGATCCAGAGACGAAGATGAGTTGAAGAAAAATAAGACTTGATGACAAATTAGACTTGAAGATGACTTGAAGATGCATATGAAAAGAAGACCCAGATAAGAAGACCAGTGACGAAAAATTGTGTCGAGAGAATACCTTCCTAGTTAAGAGGGAGTGTTAATGTAATTGTAAATTTGGAATGTATTCACTTGTATTTCTCATCTATTGTAACCCAATGTTTATTATAGGATGTTCTTGTGTCATGTCATGCCCTGATGTTCCGATCAGGAGAATCAATAATGTAAACAAGTCATGACAAGTCATTATGGGTAACCCTCCTATTGTCTAAGGGTTAAAGTCCTCGCAGTTCCGGGGCACTAGGGTTATTAGACTCTCCTAGTGAGGTCAGCCCTAGTAGGGTTTTAGTCATGTCGAGATTAATATAAATATAGAGCTGGACTCTCTATTTATACTAATATCGACATGACTAAAACCCTACTAGGGCCGAACTCACTAGGAGAGTCTAATAACCCTAGTGCCCCGGAACTGCGGGGACTTTAACCCTTAGACAATAGGAGGGTTACCCACAATGACTTGAGATGACTTGTTTACATTATTGATTCTCTCGATCAGAACATTGGGGCATGACAGGAGAAAAGAACATCCCAAAATAAACATCAGGTTACAATAGATGAGAAATACAAGTGAATACATTCCGAAGTTACAATTACATTAACAAAGTGTTCTCTTCAGGAGGCGTGTGTTTATGACCTTCATCAAGCAATCTTGTTGAATATAGTGTCGAGATTGAGTTATTGTGTGATTCCATTTCACATGGTGTTCTTTCTCTTGAGGTATGTCTTGATTCACAGTTAGTGGTCTCACAACTTAATGAATTGTATCATGTTATGGATCTGACATTTTTACGAATATTCTTGCATGTACTATTGCTAGAATGACAATTTGAGAGCATCACATACATTCACATTACAATAAATTTTAATCAAGTTGTTGATTCATATGCTAACTATGTACTAGATTGGAATTTGTTTCACAGATGATAAAAGAATTTCACAAACACAATTTACACATGTAAATAGAATAATAATCGATCTTCATAAATATTTTTTAAGCCTAAAAAATTTGAATTAATAATACATACTTCTCATATTTAAAATTGGCACTTCCAAGCCACCAAAATATACTACACAGTCATACAAAAAATATGTACCCATGTATCTAAGCTTGAGGTGGAGGAGGCTTCTGATTATGGTAGCAGAACACGGCTCTAGCTAGCCAAAGAAATAACCAAACCCATGCCCATGGTACTCCAACCACCTGGTGCTACATGGCCTTAGGAAATCCCTCGACTTGTGCCATGGGAACCCTCTGCATTAAGTGAACGAAGTTTGTGTGGATTCTTTGGAGCGTCCGCTCCACATCCACACCTATGATCTCATCATCTCTTCCCCTTCATCAATGATGAGGAAATCCATCTGGTCATCATGGTCCCACATCTGCATGTACATGATAGAGTACCATTATATGTCATCACACGAAAAACATGTCTTTTGATTTCATATATCAAAAAACACACAAAAAATAATAATTCAAAAACCAAAAGTGAGTTGGGATTCATCACCTATGTCTGCATATGCTTCTCTTGGTGGTAGGGGCATGTCTGGATCTCCATAGAAGTCTATCCCTGCATAGGGATAATCATCTATGGCGATGATTTGTCTCCACAACCAGAGAAAAAATTCTGTTGGATAGGGGTTGGAAACCCTTCCCCCTCCCATTCTTCCCATGACATTGGATTAGCGTAGCTGAGTCAGATCCCTAACTCCATGTGGAGTAATGTCAAATTTAGGGCTTATCCCTGACACTCGCTCAAAAAATAATGCACTCAGTATGCTGCCGAACCCAAAGTTTCGTACCCTTCCCATCTTGTAGTCACGCAGTTGCCGCTTCATGTTTCTCAATAGTGAGGTACTCCAGTCATATATTATAGGTCATGTGCAATCTATGGAATAAAACAACATTAGCATTGAGTCCTGGTGGAGTGATGCTAAACATGTGATCCTGCCCAAATCCAATAGTATGGCATTCTTCCCTAGGTTCTAGACTGAGTTTGTCGGTATTTGACTTTGAACCTTCTCTGTATCAAGAAGGAAATACACAACTATGTACTCCTATATAGTCAACCCACCCCTTGGCCCATGGGATCGGAGGTTCACCACCTCCCCTCGACATGAAAAACCTGTGATAAAATATATGTCCTCAGCCTCGATGCTGAGTGACATGCCATTCAACTTAAAGGTCTCATAGTCTGGATCCTAGTAATCCATTAGCAGCTAGAGTATCCTTGGATTTTCCCTCAAGATTCCAAGGCACCAAAACTTATATAATCCACAAGCCCTCAGTGCTTGTTGAGCCATGAGATCAGCCTGCATAGCCTCTTCAACATCACCGTGTTCTCTCTCTCTCCATTGTAGCACCATCCTGCACAAATATTTCTAAGTTTCATGAGTGTTTTCCCTTGAAAATCACGTTTGTGTCCCTGTATGCGACTATTTTCAAAATAGTCACGTACGTACATAGGCATCATGGTATTTTCTATGTATACCCATCCCTATATGTGGAAAAAAACCTGATTTCTGCATGGGTCGAAACACACTATTTGGGATGGATTAAGTAAAAAAAATTACCATTAAAATTTAAAATTGTTGTATGAAATTGAAAGAGGAGGGCATGAGTAGTTACCTAGACCAAACATGGAGTAATTTCGCCGGACGATACTCTCGAAATCAGGTCTTGAAGTTCTGTATACAAAGCACTATGGTGGGTGAATTTTCAAAATGGTATGAAATTTTTTAATTTTTCACTATTTTATAGAAAAAAATTTGAAACTTTTACCCACTTCCTATAGTTTTTTACCATTTCTGACCATTCTGGACCGTTTGTACTAATATGGTGTTGTAGGATCCCGTTTTGATTGTGGTTTGACCGAGTCTTTGATCTATTCATTCCTATTACAGGTATCATGTCTAAACTAGAATATAGGTTAGGATTTCATATCCAATTTCATTTTTCATGGCCTTATGACTGTTTCATCTTAACCTTATGAGTGATGCTAAACATGATTTCATGGAACCTTCATGCTGCTGTTAGATGTGGTGATATGTGAATGGTATATCTTTCCTATACATGGGTTCCCTAGTTAGATCCTCATGTGCATTTGTTTCCCATTATGACATTTCTCCTTTAGGTTGTTGGAGTCCTTTTTTAGTCCCGCCATGTCTTTGAGCAAGAGATTCATACCCTTGTTGAATTTTAAGCTAGCCATTCCCTCGGGATTCCCTTGTATATATCAAGTTGTAATTACATTTTCATGATTTTTTCTTTCCTTCTTGAGCTTTATTCCAGCTCCATAACTTTGAGTTATCAGCCATAAATCCCAAGCTTGTCTCATGTCTATCCAAACAGAGCCTTTTTGCATATATATTTTTAGCTTTATCACCCCTTTTACTGGGAGGATACCTTCCCCCGAGTGTTGTTATCATGCACATATCTCCTTGAATTGAGCATAGGCATGTTCCACTACTTGGAACTAGTTTTCTTGTCCCCTAACACTCGTCTCCTCCTAGATTTGTATTATAAATCACTTTTATTCTTTTTCAAGCTTTTCAAAATATCTAAAAAACTCAAAAAACTAAAAATCAAGACAGGAAAATATGTTATCTTTGGTAGTAGTCGAGTCATGTCGCCTTCGAACATAGCACTGTATATCGCATCTATTGGTTGGGTTATTAATTTGACTTTAGGAGCTATACTTGTTACTCTGATTTTATCTCCACTAATTGGTTAAGCTTCAAGTCCCTATGGAGCCTCTTTTGATGCCTCTTGTGTCGCAAAGATGCCCCAGTTTGCATATCGAGTCCATGCCACCTACCTTCAGTCACCATTCACCTTTATTATCTTGTTCGAAGGAAGTTGAAGCTCGAGTCAGCCATTCCTCAGTTATCTTGACTTTGCATGTCGACCATTCCCAGTACTGTTATTGGTTCGTGCACATCTTGTTCGAGTTCTTCCACAATATAGAACGTTGCTGAGTACCTCGTGTTGGTTGATGGGGGGATGCCTTAAATCCCTCCTTCCAGTGGATTTCATTCCATCGACTTCAAATCATTTATTCTAGAATAGGAGTCTAGATTCATTTGAGTGCCTTGAGACTTATAGTCATCAGTGGTAGGTTCTCTCGCCATCGACAGTTTTGGGTAATTTTTAGTGGTGAAATTTCTCCAATTGGCTATTTTTTTTCTTTTTCAAAAACTAAATTTGCTATTTGGTTTCTAATATCACCTATTTTTACATCAAATATGTTTTTTTATGATAATATGCACCAAAATTTATACATTTTGGTGTTAATATTATGTTTCATATTTAATATTCTCCTACCTATCTATAAACATGTTTTTCAATCCAGAACAATCGCCTAGAATACTAAAGTATAATATTGGAATCCTTAAAAAATACCCAGTTGTTACTTAATTATCATGGGAATACATCAATGTCCCCTGATCGATGGATTCTTCCAAGTGTTCGACCTCAATACATTTATTCACACTTTTTATATTGCACTATGTACCTTGATTCCCATTTTTATTATCAGTGGGTGATCTCACGTCTATTAACGGTATAAATCAATGACCGATAATCAGACGATGGACTACTATGTTCAACCTCAACACGTATATTCTCATAGTAGGAAATGTAGTCATAGAAATTCATGTAGGAGACCTTCCAGCTTGGAGGAACTCCATGTATGCTACCTCCTTGATCGTGCCAGTGTTCATGAGATATCATCTCTCAAGATTTGATTCCAGTGTATATCAGATATCTTCATCCACTATAAATATCTTGATTCATTGTATATCTTCATATATCATGGAGATCTTGATCTATTATATATCTTCATCCACTTTGGATATTCTGATCTATTGTATATTATACATGGAAATGACCACACATGTCACATTTGGTATATCATGCCTATTCATGGCCCGTGTACTCTTATGTATCTGGGACTGCTATATGTATTTGAAGTCACATGTAGAGATTGATTATTGTATTATAATGATGAGTGGTTGGTTCCTCCACCTGGGTCATCATTACTCCACTTCTGGGATGGATTTATAATGTATTTTGGCCATCATGTCACCCCTCTGACCTTACACATTAGGGTGCATCTCTTATAGCCGATTTTACCACAGATGGTTGATCACATATTTATGTCCTTCCCTTTCCCTCTGTAGACTCTTTAGACCCCATGGACTTATATTATACTTTGATGTCCCAAGATCATCCCTAAAAAACACATGTTTGTTGTTGTATGCGACTTTTAAACACATACTTGCGTGTACACGCAACTTTTGACCTCAAACCCGCGTACATTAGGATGTGTGCATAAATCCAATTTTTTTTGGAGTTTTCCTCATATGAGTCCAAAGATTCTGACTCTTGGCCATCCATATTCCTTGAGATCACTTCGATTCGACCGTCCATTACCCTTTTGGAGTGATATATAAGGAACCCCTTGGAGACATTGAAGGGAGAGGAATTGAAGAGCAAAGAAAATATAGTCCATTGTTGCCTTAGTTTGCTTATAATTGAGTCTGCATCCCTTTGTCCCTTTCGAGCACTTTGTGTTCTTCCAAAGATTTCCTTTTCTTTCTGATCTTGCTATCAAGAGATGGAGGATTGAGGTGGTGGAGGCCCAGGTGGAGGACTCGGTTTGTCCGGTTCGTAGACGTGCTGACAGACGTTGTCACTATTGTAATCTCTAATTTTATTAATAGAAATATATTTTCCTGTCCAATTATGTGGATTTAAATATCAATATTGAATCCATGGATGTATTTAATTGCTTATACATTGTTGAATATATATGCTAGAGTAGGTCTAGCACATCATTATAGAGCATGCTTGTCTTGTTTGTTGTTGTTGAGAGCGAATTGCTAATACAAGCGTGAATTGGAAAAGCTCAACAGGGATCTACTTCAACCATCCGGAACAATGTAGGATTCGGTATCCCTTAGTGTTAGATGGTTGGTTTCTCTAGCATATTGGGAAAGATTGATGTCTAGTGTCAAGATGTCTATTGTGGTACACCCAAGCCAGAGGAAGTTTATCTCCATAACACAAGAGTTTTAGCGACATAATAAACCATCAAAATAAAAAACAAAAGGTTTTAGTGCCACAAAGTTTATGAAAGTTTGAAAATGAGCTATGGCACATGAATGAGGGTTTTGATCCATCCTTCCAACCACTACATGTGGAATAGAGAGCGAAGAGGTCCGAGAGAGGAAAGAATAGGCTATGCAGGAGCTTCTACTGTGTATGCATCCAAATCGTCTTACGGAAAGAGGTACATTATAGCATGCTTGGAAAGAAATGGCTGAAACCCCATTCAGATACAAATTTTAGTACTTCAAATGATATTTTGGAATTTGAACTGACAAAATGGATAGCTAACAGTGCATGTTCAAATTTGAAGCCTGGATTCATAGTTCTCTGTGTGTTCCATTAGAATTGAATAGTACTAGTTTGGGTCATATCTTCATGCTGCTCTGTGTTTTCCTTGTAAAAAAATATTGTACCCTATATTGTCCAACGATAAGGGATGGGGTGTTTTCGCATCTCTCTACAGTTCTGGGTTCTTGGTTCAGCGAGGGCTGGAAGTGGCATACTTATTGTTGACATTCTCATCCTTGATATTTATTGTTCTTGTTGGCGGGTTCTTCATGCTTCGCCTGTGCTTTTTTCATCGGAAATGGTGTTCTTATCCTGTTGATGTGATATGGTTTCTAATGTTTCCACTATGTTTCGATTTCACATTTCTAGTTTTTTCCATTAGTTTTGATAATCATTAAAAATAATTCATTGCATTTGTTTCATTATACTACATAGAATTCCATGGAAACAATCCTCTTGAATTGTTATGGAGAAAACTTCCTATGGCTTGGTGTGTACCACAACAGACAGAGTAACCGCATAAATCAATCCCTTCCTAATATGAAAGAGAAATAAAACATCTAACACTAAATGATCTCGAAACATACCTTATTTTGGATGGTTGATGTAGATCCCCATTGAGCTTTTCCAATCCCACTTGTCTTAACAATTTGCTCTCTCAACAATCGGAAAACAAGACAAGCATGGTATATAATGGTGTTAGACCTACTCTAGAATATATAATCAATAATGTATAAGCAATTCAAAGCATCCATGGATTCAATATTCATTTAAATGCACATCATTGGACAGGAAAATATATTTCTATTAATATAAATTAGAGATTACCTAAATGACAACCTCTGTCGGCACGTCTGCGAACTGGAGAAACTGAGTCCTCCACCTGGGCCTCCACCACCTCAATCCTCCATCTCTCGATAGCAAGATCACAAGAAAATGCAAGCTTGGGAAGAACACCAAGTGCTCCAAGGGTCAAAGGGATCCAGACTCAAGTATAAGCAAGCTACGACAACAATGGACTATAGTTTTCTTGCTCTTTAATTCCTCATCTTCAATGTATCCAGAGGGTTCCTTATTGTTGTAATCTCACATATCACATAAGGTTACCAATAATACATACTAAAACATACATAAATATAGAACAGAGACAAGAGACAAGAACAGATAGGATTAAACAGATTATATTATTACAATGAGTTCATACAATGCATAGAACTGAATTGAGTTCTTGTTTGTCTCAATAGCCTAATGTATACAATTTATAGACAGTTGCAAAATAACTACCTGTCGGTTCGGTGAAACGACGCGAGTTTAGATGGCCGACCTAATCTCTTTAGTTTAGTTGGTCGACCGACTTAGTCGGTTGATCGACTAAGTCGGCCCATCGAATTAGTCGACTGATCGACTAAGTTGGTCCTTGTTCAAGTCGACTTATCGACTTGCTCCTTCTACATCTCCCCCATGAACAAAATGTTTCTTTGTCCCAAAGAAATAGGGAGGTACACAAAATTTGTTTGTTTGGTTTTCAAAAATTTTATTGTGGCAGACTGTTGAGACGGATGGTTGGTATTTTCTGTACATAGACCTCAAGAATGGCTGGAGCTGTGATGGTGAGGTGATGTTGGAAATCTGTCCAACTTTGCCAAGCTTTCTGGATGTCGATGGTTAATGTGGTTAAGCTGGACATGACCGACATCTTCTCTGAGATGGGGATTTATGCTATCTTTTCCATGTTCGGGCCCATGAACTGGTTTTGCTCTTCTGCAGTGTCGATGATTCATTTCATCTATGGGCAGATGATGTCGACTTTCTCTAAGTTGGGGAGACCTTGTTGCACCCATTGATGTGCTTCCCTTTCTAGTTTCTGTAGTTTGGTGGTTTCCAGCACTATCTATTCTTCTATCGTCGGCCTAAGTGCTGCCTCCATGGTCTTCCTGCTCTACAAATCCTGAATCCCTTGCTGAGTCTGTCATGTCTGTTGATAAAATTTCCTGTAGTGAGAAGGCCAGTATCTTAGGACTTCTTTGATTATGATAGACTCCTCCATATGGTCCTGTAATACTCTGTATGCTTCCGAGAATGCAGTGTGCTGTGCCAATAGAAGTCTGGAAGTTTCCTCTTTTTGCTCATCCTTGGTTTCCTGGAGGTGTGCTTGGATGGTCGACACCATGCTCTCAAATAACTGGTATGTTGTTTCAAGTGGTCTATCGATGTCGACTTCTATGGGGCCTGGTATGATGGAGTGAGCTAAAGTCTTGCATTTGTTGAGAAACTCGACCTGTTCTATATTTTTGTCTGTGAGTTCTTTAGTTTTTTGCTCAATACTTGTCTTTGCTTCCTTGGCTAGAGTTTTGAGGAGTTGGCCCACCTCTGTGTCGGTCAAGGAGCTTGTATCATTCAATCTAATCTGAAGTATGGTAGTCTTTCCATGATGCTCCTTCCTCTTTTTGTTATTTTCTGCTTCTGTCTCCTGTATACCTGCAACAGTGGAGGTGGGGCCTTTGGTTTGCGGGATAGAAGTCGATGGTTTTTCTGGCTGGGGAGGTCGTATGACCACCTCCGACTGTGTGGATGTAGTTTGTTGGGATAGGTCTATCTGTGAATCAGGGGGTGGTGGGGGTGGTGGTGGCGGTGGTGATAGAGTTGGGGAATGGTTGGGGGTGATGGGTTTGGGGGAAGTACGGTGTGGACTTACGTTGGAAGGTATGTCTGCTTTCGGAGGTGTAGTGGTTGGTAGGTCAGCCTGGGGTTCGGGGTCATTCAGTTCAATAGTAGACTGCACTTGTCCAACCACGTCATCTTCTTTATCATATTGTTGTGTGAAGGTCAACGTGATGTGTGAAAATACTGTGGGTTGTGTTCTGCTAGCTATGTACATGGGAGCCTGGGTGGTAATTTTTTGGGCTGACTAAAACAACATAGGCAATGTCTCAAAGAAATATTTTAGCTCAGTATCCTTGTCAAATTTTGCTTTCACTATCTCTAGCATTGTGATTTTGTATAAGTCGAGGGGGCTGACCGACTGTTGTGTCGGTGCTTGCTCCTCAACTATTTGTGTCGGTGATAAAGGTGGAGGTGTCGACACAAGATCGACGACATTTTCAGGCGTCATTATTGTTTTTTCCTTCTTTAGTAAACCTTCGGGGGCTCCTGCTTCTACAAACCACTAGAACTGAGATTCAACCGGCACTCGGCATCCTCTATAATGTCAAGGGCTGCAACTACCAGTTCATCGTCATCATCTGATGATTCGGAAATGATAAGTTTGCGCTTACCTTTGCCTTGTTGTTGTTCTTACCCTTTTATTTGCTTCCATGCTGCTGCTATCTCATTGGCGAGTTTCCTAATTATGCCTCTTAACACAGCATATTCAGGGTTGTCTGGTTCAACTTCGGGCATGGGTTCCTGAGTCGAAACGACACTTGTTGGAGCCGAAGGAGTTCTTTGCTGCTATTGTTGTGGCTTTGGTTTTGCAGGTTGTGGTACTGCTTGCTTTGAAGTCAGAGGTTTGATAGTTATTTGTACATGACCAGTGGGTTTTACTGGTAGATCCTCTAATACAAATGTGCTGATGTAGAGGTTGAGCTCGTAGTATTCCTCTTTCTCTTGGTCACTGAGTGGCTCCTCGATTGAGAAGTCGATATGTTTCACTGCTTCTAGTACTGTTATCTTTGTCTTAGTTTGTTGAGACAATTCTCAGAATATTTGGTCAACAGATGGATAGTAGTCGAGGGCTTTGGCATTGGAGGCCTCACCTTGCATGTACCACACCAAGGTATGGTCGAGCTCCAGCTGGATGTGGGAGTTCATGGGTAGATTTCGTCGGATGTTCTGAGGCACCCTTCATCTAGTAATGTGAACCTTTAGTTGCTGGAACCAGTTTTCCAGGAATACTTTCCCTTACTCTAGTTCATGCAGGGTTCCTTTCTGGGAAAATGGTTTAAACCTATAAATGTCGAACCTTGATGACTCACAAAATATGGGGCTCCCTTCGGGGCAGATGTGGTACATAATGATCCATAAGATGAGGGAGGGGAACTTGATGATTCCCCCCGTCTCTTGGCAATGCTCACAGATAGTCTTTATCATGTCAGTGACATACTCCCCCCATCTGTAGAGGCTCCCATCAGTGGAAATTGTATCGACGGCTTCTATCATTTATAACTTGAGGTCGCTGCCTCGACCTACTAATGTGAGTGTGATTGCAATTATTTTGGCCACAATCTGTGGCGTTCTAGTTGTTCTTTGGCCGATCATCAACCCTTTTGAGTTTTTCCTGGAAGATGATCCCGTAAGCTCTTTGACCAGTACTTCTTTGATTCCGACTAGTACAGGGTCTCCTTTATTAGATAGGCCAGTGAGTTTAGAGATGACATCCCCAGAAATGTCGATCAGTTTATCAAAGTAGAACTGACAGTTGTGGTATCGACTGATAATAAATTTCACAGCAGCTTCCTTTGTACCCCCAAAGCTGGCCATCAGTGGTGCATTGCAATATCCAAAGAAGATGTTGTGTCTGATTTTTTCTGCTGCTTGAGTCATCTTTCTGTCGACAAAGGCCTACTCTTGGATCTCGGCCCATAGTTTCTGCCATGGGCCCTCCTGCACTTTGGCATTTTTGATGTTCTTCAGTCGATGGACCAAAGGTGTATTCGCGGCTTGTACCTCTTTTTCCTTGGTCGATGCTCTGGTCTGTTTGGGAGCCATTGTGTTGGTTTGGTCGATGTTACTACAGGGTTCTTGGCTTTTGGTCGACTAAGTGTGCGAATGCTCTGTGTGTAAAGGGTGCAGTGAATGAACCTTCGACAGTCTAGTATTTATAGGTGATGGCGTGGTTGTGTGCGGTAATGGATGTATTAATGGTGGATTTGACGTTCCAGCTGTAATACACGGGTGTGAAGTAATGGTGATTTGTTTTTGGCGCTCGAGGTCATGAATGTGCGATGGGACAATCAAGGTCATCGGCTGGTGTTAGTGTTGAGAATGGTCGACAGGAATGGTCGATGGTCATGATGTCGGTTGTCGAAGTGGTGTTTTCCTGTCATGGTTTTGTGTCTAGAGTATATTTTGTTTTTGGAATTTTTATCTTTTTATGGATTTTGGTTGCCGGTTATGGTCGTTATATGATTTTTTTTTTTTTAACGTTTTAGTCAGGCTCCATTAACGAGCTTCCAAAATACTAGGCCCTACAGCGTCCTTAGTCAAACTAAACCATTGGGGTGTATCTCATCGACAATGTACAGTCCCATTCACTCTGTGTGGATTTTTTGAGGTTATCCTTTGATCCGACTATTGTAGAGTAAAGCAAAGTCACCGACCGCTAGGTTTTTGTTCTTGATGTTGCGGTTGTGCCATGCTTTCTGTTGTTGCTTCTGAATTTCTTGGTGTTGTATGGTTATGAGTCGGTGCTCTTCCAGCTTACTGAGCTAAAGTAGTCGTTCCTTCCATCCCTGTTCGACATCGATATGGAGGATTTTTGCAATAGTAGGAATCTGTTGTCGAAAGTGTAGAGGGACTACAACTTCTTGTTCATAGACTAGTCGAAAGGGGGTTTGGTTGTTCGATCATTTCTTGGGCTGTACGACCATTGGACTTGCCCATTCTGACTAGTCGATAGGGTAAATGATCCCTGCTGCTAACATGTTATCAATTTCCTTTTTGACTATTTCTTTATACTTGTGAGCCAGTTTATAAGGTCTTTTCTTAACAGGTCGAACTTCAGGTTTAGTATCAATTTTCATCTCTCCCATTTCTTGGACTAAGCCTTTTAGGTCTTTAAAGTCCCTGGCAAAGACATCTTGGAACTCTTTTAGTAATTTCACGATCTCTGTGGTATGTTGTTCGTTCCAGTAGTCACCAATTTTTGCTAGTTTTGGTCGATCATCGTTTGAGATGTCGGCTTCTTTAGTTTTTACTTTGGCATCTAGCCACTCTGGTGATTTAGCTTCATTAATCGGTCGAATTGCTTCTTTGAACTGTGAGAATGTGGAAGGGAAGTGGGCTGCAGTCATTCTGTCAGTATCTTGTTTGTCAGTTGATGCAATTTTCAGGATCGAGTGGATAGGTTTTGTTGTTTCAACATGGGTGGATTTCCATCTTAAGCTCTTGCCTTTTGTGTTTTCATTCTCTAGTTGTAAACGGGTCGACTATGGTTTTGACCATATTTGTAGATTGTTACAGTCCTTTATCTATCGATGGTCTTGGGAGGGTTGTTTTTCGGTTAGTTGGATAAATTTTTTAATTTGTTTTGCTGTCTCAACCAGATTTTCGTTTTGTGGTATGAAATTGAAGTATTTAATAAAATTCTCCTTGAGTTCATGCCATAAGAAGGTTTCACCTCTAGTTTCTTCCATATTATACCACTTGTTGGGTAAGTCGGCTAGGGTTGAGGGGAACAAATGTGGCCAAGCTCGCTCATCCTTGTATCCCAGTCTTCTCCACTGCTTTTCACAGTTTTTGATATGTTCTTCTGGGTCTTGTCCTTGGGTAAAGATAGGTATCTGAGCTTGCTGGGTTAATTTCTTTCCTCCAAACCTCTCGACAAAGTAAGTCGAATTATTTGTCCAGGTTTGTAGTTTCATCTGTGTTAGAATAATCAATCCATAGTTAGCTACCTTAGACATTAATTAATCCATTTTTGTCTTATTTGGCTAGTTTCCATATTCCACCTTATGCAAGTTGTCATCTACACATCCATAGTGGTCAAACTTTCTAATTTTGAGTCATGGAGTGCTTTGGAAACCTCCTGGAATCAAATCTGCTTTATTCCTAGCCTCCCTAGAACATGTCTTCGTTTTCTTCTTTATTGCCTGCTTTTTCAGTGTTTTAAGGCAATTGGGAAAGTTTGACTAGGTGAAGTTAACTTGTTTTTTGTCCTCCACATCCTCCAATATTTTCTCCTATTAAAAGCATGTATGAGTTTTCCTTCCATCCACTATTAGCTTGGCTAATTTATTTTTCCAATTCGTGAACTCCTAGACAGTTTTGGAAACTACTTTATGCACCTATGGGGGATTTGCTTAGATTTAGTAAGCCTACTTTTGACTAGATTCGAATGGCATATTCATGCATTTGAATCCCTCATGTAATTAATTATTGTCACAGCCTATGACCTCACAGGGTTGGCTATTGTACACTTATTCAATACATATTAGTGTTCTGCTCCATTATTCAGTCTCCTTTGTGAGTAATTTGAATGTGTAATTGGAAATTGTTGTGAGTGTAATTGTTCTAACACCTGGGTGCAATTTCCACATGGTATAAAAGCTTTTTATATTGATTTCTCTCCTTCCAATTTGTTTTGTAGGTTCAACATCATTGACTGGGAGCATTCTGCTAACTGACGGGATAATTTCTGAGCTATGTATCAATCTCAGAAGATCATCTTGACTCCATTTAATTTGTTTGAATGGAAAGTAGAGATGGAGATACTGTTGAGAGTGAAAGGCCTCTACAGAGTGACTATGGCAATAGAAGCAGATCCCAATGCAGCTGCAGAGAAGATAAAATGGCACAACAGGAGGGATGAGGCCTATGGTCTCTTGTGTCTGAGCATATCTAGAGACCTCCTTTTCCATCTTGATGGATTGACATCACCGAATGAAGTATGGGAGAAGCTTGTTGATATTTTTGGAAATATAGATGAGATGAGGGGACATCAAATTGAAAATGAATTGATCTCCCTGAGTCCCCATAGCTTTGAATCCCTGCAACTCTATTTTTCCAAGTTCAAAGCACTTGTTTTGTAGCTAAAACAATGTGGGATCGAAAAGAAGGATGATCAGCTGGTCTTGGCCATACTCTCGAAGCTTGGCCCTGACTATTCAGTGTTTTTTTGACCTTCTATGCAACAAAGTTGACAGCTCGAGCCTGGAATATGCCTAGCCTTGCAGATTTCATGGCATCTCTCACACAAGAACAAGATAAATTGGTGATGATGGGAAACATCAAACCATCCAAAGTCCAAGCTCTGGTTGTTGGATATTCGAGGGTGGATTCAAAAAGCAAAAATAAAGCTAAAAATCCACCTAAGCAAAAGAGAGACAAGAACAAGTCTCCGGAGGAGCCTCAAGGTTCCAAGAAGAACTACCAGAAGAAGAAGAACAAACGAGAAATGAGCAAGTGCACATACTGTAGTAACGGAAATCATTCTAAGAGCTCCTGCATGAAGAAGCAGATAGACATGCTGACACAACTCTTCAAGAATAATGGCATCTCCCTTCCAGACAGCTCAAATAAGAGGGAAGGAGGATCAAATTCAGAAGACAGAGAGAGAGTTCATGCATTGGTTGCTGGCACATCAAGATCACCTAGTTTCATCATTGATTCTGGAGCTTCAAGACATATGGTTTCAACCAAGGAGGCATTCACCTCACTTGACATGTCGAAAGGTCCACCAATAGTACTGGGAGATGACTCTCTCACTGAACGTTTGGGCAAAGGGAGGATTGATCTTGACCATGGTAAGTTCAGCAATGTGTTGTATGTTCCAGGTATTGCCTCTAACCTCTTATCAGTGTATCAGATGACCCACACAGGGTCTCCAAAGAAGGTCATATTCTCCCGTGATGAAGTTGAGATCACAGAGATCTCAAGTGGTAAAGTCATTGCATAAGGAGTTGCGAATCATACTTCGAAGGTATACATGTTCTCACACTTCCTACCCTACTCAAACCCCTCTCCTCTTCTAATTCATGCTAATGAGGAAAGCAAGATTTGGCATGGAATATTTGGCCACCTAAATTACAAGTATATTTCTGATCTTAGTGAAAAATAAATGGTCATAGGGTTACCAAAGATTAAATTTTCCAAAGGAGTCTGTCAATGTTGCATCCTAGGAAAACACCCAGAGCATAAATTTGAGAGAGCTAGTCATGAGAGAACCTCTGCACCTCTTAAGTTGATCCATAGTGATGCTGCTGGCCCATTCCATCATATGTCAATGAGTCAGGACAAATATGCATTGAATTTCATAGATGACTTTTCCAGGTATTGCTGGGTTTACTTCCTGAAACACAAGTCTGAAGTTTTTGGCCTCTTCAAAGTCTTTAAGGATTTGGTTGAAAACCAGTCTGGGAGGAAACTCAAGGTCCTCAGATCTAACAATGGTGGTGAGTATGTCAAGTCTGATTTTATTCAATATTGTGTAGATGCAGGTATTCAGATGCAACATTCTATCCCTTACACACCACAGCAGAATGCTGTTGCTAAGAGGAAGAACATATCACTGAAAGAGATGGCAACATGCATGATGGAGGCTAAGAATTTGCCACCAAAGTACTGGGCTGAAGCTATAAACTGTGCAGCATATATCTAGAATAGGGTGCCTCATAAACAGGTTGATGGTATGACTCCTTTCGAAGCATGGAGTGGGCACAAGCCAGATGTGACCCATTTCAGGATTTTTGGCTCAAGGGCTTGGGCTAGAATTCCAACAGAAAAGAGAAAGGCTTTGCAGCCCCAAAGACAAGAGTGTCTGTTTGTTGGGTACTCTGAGGATTCAAAATGGTACAAGCTAATCAATTTGAGCACAAACAAAGCCTTCATTGAAAGGTGTGTTCAGTTTCAAGAAGAACCCCTAGCAGCAGTGGAAGTTGGAGAATCCTCTTCACCACCAGATCCTCTGAATGTAAGTGAAGAGATAATTGAACATGCTGATTCTGATATGTCTGATAATGATGATTTTATTGCAGATCCTAACATCCCTACAAGTCCAAAATGGGTAGACAAGACCATTCATGCAGCTAGAGAACTAGCTAGAAATCCTAATGACCCTAGGAGGACTAGATCTCAATTTGAGAGTGCTCTATGCATGAAAGATCCTATGTTTTCCGAGAAATTCTATCCGATGGTTGAATTAGATCCTCAGACATATGAATATGCAGTAGAAGATCCATGATGGCAAGAAGCCATGAATGAAGAGTTCATCTCACTCCAGAAGAGCAACACTTGGGAGCTGGTTGATCTTCCCCCAAGGAGGAAGCTAGTTCAGTGTAAGTGGGTGAACAAGACCAAATTTGCTGCTGATGGTTCACCTCTAAAGTACAAGGCTAGCTTGGTATCCAAGGGATACTCATAGTTTCATGGCATAGAATACAATGAGACCTTTGCACCAGTGGCAAATATGGACTCCATCAGCCTAGCCTTAGCCATTGCAGCTTCAAAGAAATGGGAAGTACATCACATGGATGTGAAGTGTGCTTTCCTGAATGGATATATCACTGAAGATATATACATGCAGCAGCCTCAAGGATTTTCTACTAACCCATCTCTTGTGTGCAGGCTAAAAAAGTCATTGTATGGGCTTAAGCAAGCCCCCAGGGCTTGGTATGCCAAGATTGATAGCTTTCTGCTATCACTAAATTTTGTTCGATGCAAATCAAATCCAAATGTCTATTTGAAGCTGATTAATGGTTCATTAATGATCATTGTTTTATATGTTGATGACCTTCTCATTACAGGAAGCTCAAAGGTTGAAATTGCTTCCTTGAAGGATGCAATGAACCATGCCTTCTCCATGACAGATTTGGGGCTATTGAGCCAATTCTTGGGGTTTGAGATTCCTCAAACCAAAGATGGAATCAAGGTGCACCAGTCCAAGTATTCCTTGGATTTTCTGAACAAATGCAAAATGAATAATTGCAAGCCAAGAAAGACTCCTTTCCTTTCAGGAGTGAAGCTTGAAGAAGTTGATTCTTCACCTATGGTAAACAATACACTGTATAGGCAATTGATTGGATGTTTGTTGTATCTTACACATACTAGACCTGATATTTCTTATGCAGTAAGTGTGGCTTCTAGATACATGGATCAGCCTCATGAGATCCATTGGAAAGCAGCCAAAAGGATCCTTAACTTTGTTCAGGGAACAAGGACACATGGGATCTTCTATAAAGCTAAATATGATCTTGATTTGATTAGGTTTACTGACAGTGATTGGGCAGGTGACAGCACAGATCGAAAGTCAACATCAGGATATGTGTTCATGCTTGCAAAAGGGCCAATCAGCTGGTCAAGCAGGAAA
Organism: Pseudotsuga menziesii; assembly: GCA_001517045.1. Classification (NCBI taxonomy): domain Eukaryota; kingdom Viridiplantae; phylum Streptophyta; class Pinopsida; order Pinales; family Pinaceae; genus Pseudotsuga; species Pseudotsuga menziesii. The sequence goes on along the minus strand of LPNX010730815.1, from coordinate 344,548 downwards.
CAGAGTGCCATTGCACTCGCATCTACAGAAGCAGAGTACAGAGGAGTTGTAAATGCAACAACTCAATGTTTATGGTTGTAGGGGTTACTTGGAGAGTGTGGTTTCGAATCAGAATAATAAAATACTATCTACTGTGATAATCAGAGTACCATTCAAATCTACAATGATCTAGTTTAGAAGCAAAGAACCAAACACATTGAGATCCATATGCACTACATTAGACAACGTGTGCATGATGGCACCATTCACCTACTCTTTTGTTCATATTCAGAACAAGTAGCTGATATCTTCACCAAAGTTTTTTGTGAGAAGACATTCAGCAATCTCAAATCACTACTGGGGATTTTTGATCATGCTGTATAGCATGAGTGATGACAAGACTTCCAAATTTTGTTTTACAGTCCATGTTTAAGGGAGGATTTTCCCACTAGGTTTTTGCCTCTTTCCTTGGTTAAATTGACATGCAGTATGTAAAGGGTGACTAAGCCTTGTTGCTAGGCCCTATAATTTTCTGATATATTACTCATAATTAAGGATTAAGTGGGGGTTTTAGAATAATCAACCCATAGTTAGCTACCTTAGACATTAATTAATCCATTTTTGTCTTATTTGCCTAGTTTCCATATTCCACCTTATGCAAGTTGTCACCTACACATCCATAGTGGTAAAACTTGCTAATTTTCAGTCATGGAGTGCTTGGGAAACCTCTTGGAATCAAATCTTCTTTATTCCTGGCCTCCCTAGCGCATGTCTACTTTTTCTGCTTTATTGCCTACTTTTTCAGTGTTTTAAGGCAATTAGGAAAGTTTGACTAGGTGAAGTTAACTTGTTTTTTTTCCTCCACATACTCCACTCTTTTCTCCTATGAAAATAATGTATGAGTTGTCCTTCCATCCACTATTATCTTGGCTAATTTATTTTTCCAATTCGTGAGCTCCTAGACAGTTTTGGAAACTTCTTTATGCACCTATGGGGGATTTGCTTAGATTTAGTAAGCCTGGTTTTGACTAGATTCGAATGGCATATTCATGCATTCAAATACCTCATGTAATTATTTATTGTGGAATCCTATGACTTCATAGGTTTGGCTATCGTACAGTTATTCAATACATATTAGTGTTATGCTCCATTATTCAGTCTCCTTTGTGAGTAATTTGCATGTGTAATTGGCAATTGTTGTGAGTGTAATTGTTCCAACACCTGGGTTCAATTTCCACAGTATGATGGGTATCCCACCATCTAGCTGCTTGACCTGTAAATGTTTCAACTAAGCTTTGAAGTCGGCCATGTTCACCAATATTTTTAGATACTTGCTCAATATGCCCGACTGGTGATTTCCTCTCCTTATACCTTGGTAGTTGTGTAGAATTTAGGTTAGTTGGTTGTAAGGTAGGGTGTTCCCTAATTTTATTTTTGAAGATATGTGGGATAATGGATACTACGAAGCATTGTTGGGTAGGATTTTTCTGTACTTTTTGTATAGTCCAACACCCTCTTGCTTGTGTTTCGTAATTCTCAATCTCCCAGTCATACAATTCAGCATCTAAGTTATAACCAACTGAGTCTTGGTTACGTAAGTTAAGTTCTCCATGGATGTTTGGTTCTATGTAGTCTGCATCATTGTGGATTTGGTAAAGTTGTCTGATATCGACTTCTTCATCAATAGGTTCAGTCCAAGGCTCCCCTTGGGATGGATAAATGGGTACAATGACCTTTTGACCATTTCCTTTTAATTTGATTCGTTCCTTGTCCGAAGATATGGATGCTTTCATCTTCTGACCCCAAGGTCGACCGAATAGCACTGGGAAGGAGATGGATCCTTCTTTTGGGTCAATAATTTCAAAATCAACCTTGGTCGAGATTCCCTTGATGGTCGTGTCACTACTACATTTTGACCAAAAATCCGATGGCCGTCATGTCGGATTTTCGATACTTCCCTGTCGCATGTACGACACTTTGATTTTTTTTTAAGCGTCAGAAACTTGTCATCGGTTATCCGACATCTGTTTAATCCGTCGGTTAAGCGACACCTCAGTTACCGTCGGTTAAATGTAAGGCGTCGGTTATCCGACACCCAATTCAAATTAAATTTTAAAAAATCACTTCCAAGACGTCGCGTAACTGATGGAGTTAACTATTAAGCGTCGTTTATCCGACAGTGAAAGCGTCACTTAAGCCACAGATAGCAAGGTTTAAAAAAAAAAAAAAATCCATTAATCGTTGGCTTCCAAGGCCTCGTTAAATTCTTCTGCCCCTTGATGATTCTCTGGTGAGCAGGGCGTGATCCTATCTATTCTGAAATATTCCTTGAACGATATCCAATGGTGAATCCAATGAAGTGGTAATCAAATGTATATCAAAACGATGTGAACAGTCCATTGTATATTCAAAAATTGTGTGCTTTGCCTAGAACAAAAGGGTCCCAGATGTTGCATTAGGACTCAGCCGTAACTGAAGATCAGTGAACGATATCCTTTGGTGGTGAGATTCCTATGGTATTTAATCATGCTTCCAGCATCGTGAGTATAAGTAAGGCGGTCTGCGCATACCTGCCATTTTCCACTTGTGGTTTCCTGCAACGGTGCCACAACATACATGTAAGAGAACTCAATAACACCAAATAACATTATAAGTTACAACAGGAAGCAATTTGTACTCATATTGTAGCATTAATGTGAATATTGAAAACTACTTTTCCACCGAAAAGCAAAAAACATCAAAACTGCACTCCATAAATAAAATCGGTGTCCCCATTAATATAGAATTGTTTCATACCGATTCAGCATGAATAACTTCTCTCACTAACGGATCATTACACCATTTATGGGCAACCTGGGTATCCTGCTCAGCAAAGTCCATGCACCACAACATTACATGGCTTATCATAATATACAATTGCCTTAAACTCCATATATTTGTATTTACCTTTGTTGGGGTTACAACTGCATCTAGGTGGCAAATATTAGGTGTCTGAATGCATAAAACTTTTAAAAACAATGTTGTTTAAACATTCATGGAGTGAACCTGTAGTAGTTGTCTTTGACAGACCTGGCCTTGAAAGCAACCCAACAAATCTCCTGCAGCAAGGCAAAGAACTGCCACACACTGAGCAATTGAATAGAGAGCTTGCTTTGCAAGACTACCCAATTGTGGAGAAGGTTTGGCACTTGAAATAAGAGCATCCAATAAAGCATCAAAGCTTGTGTTTGCTGACTGCACCAAAGATGCAAAGAAAATTTGCAAAGCCTGCAAGTTCAAACACACAACCATACTTACCAACTGCAAGAAACATGTAATCTGCTATAATGCCCCACGTAAAAATGATGATAAAATTATTAGGTACCAAGCTTGCCTGCAGAGCTTGACCCTGCAACAATGAACTCCTAACTAGAACAAGAGCTTGTGGAAGAACCCTGTCACATACCACAGCACCAACATTTCAGTGACGATTTTGATCATCCATCATTGTACAGCAAAGTTCCAATGCTAAAGCAGTCATATGTAGGTCTGCATCACTGGAAACCATTAACGTACCATCAGAACCCAACCAAGTAAATAAAATAGCCCTACGACTACATTATGTTATGTATAGAAGCAAGCACTAAATTGTCCATGGGCCCAAACCTGATAAGTGAGGGAAGCTCTGTGATAATAGCCTCAAATGTAGATGAAGTGATTTTATCACCATAAGCAACAACTAAACAATTAAGAGTCCCCAATGAAGCTTGCCTTAATGCACGATTGGCCTTTGTGAAAGTTCAAATGCAATAAGAAATGTTTTAGGAAGTAAAATAAAAAATTAAAGCAAAGTCAAGCCCAATGGCTTGTATTAACTTGTCAGCACGCAAGCCATCCGCTGTAAGACAACCAGAATTTAGGTTAACGATCCTTTAGAGAATTACCCCACATTTTTAAGTTTGCTACTCCATGCTTATGAAGGCTGCATGTGCATAGCCACTGTGTCTCATTCCTATTAATAGTAAAAGGAAGCTTTAATCTCAAAAAATATTGCAAATATACACTCTGCCACTCTTCAACTTGTAGGGAACTTTTCAATTACCTGAATAGTAATCAAAAGTTCTAATTACCTAAATTGCAAATATACACTCTGCCTTATCCATCGAACTTGAAGAACACCTAGTAAATCAAGTTCTGAAGGTAAATCAAGTAACCTCTACATATTCAGGGTGCTTAAATATCCAAGAAGGTTGTGCAAGTCTTCCATCCCTATTTCATTTGGAAGTTCTTCTCATGGCTTTTCATTCTTCAAATGCATTTGAAAAAATCAAAATGGCAGAGAATATTTTTTCTACCCTCAGCAATGTAAGTTGTCCTCCAGTGGAACTTAACAGCACACAATTGGTTTGCTGGTCTTTTCTAATTTCAAGACTGATGTTGATTCTTCGGCACATGATTCTTTCATTTGCTGTTTGTTTATAATAACATTAAGGAAGAATTATATCAGAAAACTATAAAAGTGTGAAGTCGCAAAATAAATGGATTCATGCCTACAGAAATCGCCACATAGAAGCATATCAAAGTAAAAAGAGTAATAGATTTCTGGAGGATGGGTATCATTCTGTAACCCTTCCATCTCAATGTCAGACTAGGACAGTAAGTATAAAAAACAATAAATATCAACATCAGGGATCTATGGTTCAATTGTTCAAAATTGTTCTTTGTAACCTATTTTCTCCATTGCCCCTTCTATAGAAGTCCCAAATGTCAGTTCAAAGGTGTTCTATCTCAAGGGTGTTACTCTTCCATGATGCCTCAAAATTCTAGCCCTATTTTGCACTAAAACTCCAAAATGCTCATCCTTCTCTATTGATCCTCCCTGTTGATTGGGTGTTATACTCTGCTCTGTTGCCAACACCTCAATCAGGGCATATAACTGTTTCCAGCAACATGATTTCTTTTTCTGTTATGTTTTTTAGTTGTAGAGATGAGGATACCATGTGTTTCTGCAGTCTTATGATTTGACAACATTTGTAATTTAGAATGCTAAGGCCTGACACACAGCCATAGTGTATCACTAGAGTAGAAAGGACCTCATACAGGGCTTTGATTATTTCCTCATCCTGAAATCTCATGTGTCCTACAGTTGTTTAGTGAAAACTTGAAAAGGTGCCTTCCGACACCTTCGGATATTTCCGTGTATGTTCCTTGACCCTTCAGATAGCATAATCTTCCAAAGGAAAATACCTTTCAAGTTTTAACATGATCCAAATTTGTTGGAGTGTATATATGTCTGCCTATAGGTTCATCTGTGGGAAACTTACCTAATATAGCCAACTTATATATGGTATATAGTATATACATTATCCTATCTTGTAAGAAAGGATAAATACGTACCTATATAATAGTAAGAAACAAAAATACAGAACAGAAAATCATCAGGATTTGGCAGCTTAACATTCCCTAGTCCTAGCGATTTGGCAGCTTGTATGCCTGTTATTGAAAGCTTCAGCACCCTTATGAATGGTCTTTGCAAGAAGGGCAGTTTGGAAGAGGCTAATAATATTTTTAAACTAATGCTAGAGAAAGGTTTAGTTCCTAATGTTCAGATTTACAGTAAGATGATAATTTCAAACTGTGAAAGGGGATGCAATATGCTATAGACACTAGATACAACTTCAAAACAAAAATTTAGATCGATTTTGGTATCATGCTTTTAGTCCAGATATACCAAATGAAGGCTCATGTAGTTTACCAGCATAAGCAATATTGGATTATCTTAATTATTTTAAGATAGTCCCTTAAATAATGCCTATAATTTTCTGTTGTGCTAGATTCAACAATATCTTATCTATAATAAACACAGTGAAGATTCGAAAGATTACATAAGAAATAACCAAATTAAAGATAAATGTATCATATCCTAAGCTCTAATTTGTGAAGTTGTATTCATTAAATGCATCCATACACAATTTTTATGAATTGATATTAACCAGAGTCCAAAACTGATAATACTTTAGTTATGTAACGATACCAGAGAGTGCTTGACAGTCCATAAATACTAGCAGGATTCATTATGAAATTATATGCATGAGCCTCTTGAAATGATATCAGTGTATTTTTCTTTCTTATCTGTATTATGGATCTGAAAAGAGCAGATAGCCTGCCATAGCTGAAGAAATTTACCTTAAACTCATCATCTGACATAGCATAAAGTTTACTCTCAAACATTTTGAGAAACGCTTCGACTCTCAGATCAAGCTGTGCATGGTCCTATGAATTTTGTAGAAACAAAATCAAAATTAAAAAAAGAAAATTCAAGAAATACAGATTGGACATGAGTGTGATATTTGGATATTTTTCTAGTTACATAAACAGTAGATATAACTCAGGCACCACATCTATTAAGGCCAAATACCTTGACAGTGGATTGAATAATGAATTGTACTCCTCGAACGCCAGAATCATTATTGTCATTGCTCCAGGCAGGTATTTAATTTTATCTGCAACTCAAAATTGCATGCAAAACATAAATTCCACTTCAAAGTTCAATGGGGACTCACTATTGAGAATTTAAAAGTGTTAATTGGATGCCTTACAAGACATGCCATTCGATGTGTAGCAACAATCCTAAGGTACAAAGCATCCCTTACATCCTTCGTTCTGGATATATACAAAAACACATGACACCCAACTTTATTCATCCAAATTTGACATATGGGCACACGCACATTAAAGAATTTAAAGGGTTTCTTACAGAAGCTGGAGTCACATAGATAAAAGACCTCACAAATGTATCTGCAACTTGTCATAAAGTTCATCCATGTCTGGCAATGAGTAAGCTTACTCGTGAATGCCAACCTTGGTAATTTTGAGCATTTCTACATGAGGAAATCAGCAGCTATTATTATGATGTCCCTCAATTCATCTAATATGGAACAATAGAATCTATCAGCTCCTGAAGCGGTGCAAGCTCCTTTTTCTCAATCAAACTAAACTCCTGTGAAATGAAAGATAGGATCGTTTTAAATAGTTAGAAATTGGTGATGGTAGTTTCCACTTAAAAGCAAGGAAAAAAGGACATTAAAAGAACAGAGAACTGCTAAAATCAAACAAAGTAGGTATCTCTTTAAAGTTTATGTAGATCAAAAAAGTATTGACCAAATTACCAATAAACCTGTAGTTAGGAAAACATCATTAAGATGGAAAATTATGATTAAAGTGCTAAGGATATGATTCTGTAACTTCCATTTAATCAGACAACTTAATCTTGGAAGTTATTTGTGAAAACCCAGGATAATTACTCTAAAGCATGTGCTATAGCTTGGAACTGCCACAAGGATTAGCTGACTCATTCAAACTAGTTTGCAAATGTGCTTGTGGCTTCAACTGAAAATGAATTGATGGATATCGAGTACAAAATGGAAATTAGTTCTATATCTGCTCCTTTTATTCTTAATACTACTGAACTGTGAAACAAAAGCTATAATCCGTACATAGTTGTCCCAAAAGACTACTTTGAATATCTATGCATAGAGAAGTCGTATATGTGCCCATACACATACAAACTGCTTTGCTAGGAATCAACATTTGCACTTGAAACTTAAAGCAAGTAGGACAATGCTTGAAATCCCTAGAAGAATACTAAGATTTTATTCATAAAATCGAATATAATTATAAAGAAGAACAAAAAAAGATAGAGAAGATCAAACACTTCCATAGATATCAGTAAAACTGGGACTGAAAATTCCATTGGTTAGCTCCTAATGCTTTTCAAAAGTACTTCACCATCAACATCATTTGTAATTATAATTTCAAAACACAAATAGAAAAATTTAACATAGCATCTGCAACTTACATCTTGAGAGGAAATATTTAGCCAACTTGGGGGAGTCCTCTTGTACGGTAGTGCTGAAGAGGAAATACCTTTCCTGCACATAAAGCAATGACACCAAATTCAATACACCACTACCCTGTACGAACTGAAAATCCATTAAATTAATATGAAATGCACATAGTATTTAATAACAAGCTATGCCATGTAATAATAACAAGCTATGCCATGTATGCGGCTAGGAACAAGCTATTATTTTTGCAAGTCTTATAATGTAATGTTCTGGTGGTCTCTATGATTGACAGAGAAGTCTCTCTTTAACCAGACCAGCTATCATATCCTTACTGCTACTTTAAAAACTGAACTTGGGCTTTGGTTTGTTGGAGAGAAGATTTAAAAATAGGAACAGGCTATTTAGAATCATGGGTATATTATGTGGTACAAAGTGTTATAAATGTGAATGAGGGAGTCACAGAAGAGCATGGAATGGCTAATCTCTTTGAACAACTGATTGAGGTTAGTGGGGTTCATAACTGGGGTATTGTAGAACACAAACTTCTTCAAGATCTGGGTTTAAATTGGTCTAATCTCTATTCTGTTGTTTGTCACATTTTGGAAGTGTGGCAGAATAGGGAAGCTTCCCAAGTGCATGAGATTATACTTGAAATATATTGTTTTGTACTTGGCTGGATCACTCTATCATATATTGATGTTAAGGAAGCTGGTGCTTTGCCATGGAGTCCTGAATTGGGTAGAGACAAGTTGCTTGAAATTGAATATTTCATAAGTTTTAGCAGAATTCTGTGCCATAATGTTCATTTTGGCCATACAGGGGAGCTATCACAGCTGACAAATATCATTCTAGATATACTCTCTCATCTTCAAACATTATACAAAGAGCATAGTGTGAAGGAAAGGGGTTGGTTATTCTTAAGGCATAGTGCATGGCTGTCTTTAATTTTATCATTGCTCCAGGAAGGTCTATGGAAATTCATTGCTCCAGGCAGGTCTTTAATTTTATCTGCAACTCAAAATTGCATGCAAAACATAAATTCCACTTCAAAGTTCAATGGGGACCCACTATTGAGAATTTAAAAGTGTTAACTGGATGCCTTACAAGACATGCCATTCGATGTGTAGCAACAATCTTGAGGTACAAAGCATCCCTTACATCCTTCGTTCTGGATATATACAAAAACACATGACACCCAACTTTATTCATCCAAATTTGACATATGGGCACACACACATTAAAGAATTTAAAGGGTTTCTTACAGAAGCTGGAGTCACATAGATAAAAGATCTCACAAATGTATCTGCAACTTGTCATAAAGTTCATCCATGTCTAGCAATGAGTAAGCTTACTCGTGAATGCCAACCTTGGTAATTTTGAGCATTTCTACACGAGGATATCAGCAGCTATTATTATGATGTCCCTCAATTCATCTAATATGGAACAATAGAATCTATCAGCTCCTGAAGCGGTGCAAGCTCCTTTTTCTCAATCAAACTAAACTCCTGTGAAATGAAAGATAGGATAGTTTTAAATAGTTAGAAATTGGTGATAGTAGTTTCCACTTAAAAGCAAGGAAAAAAAGGACATTAAAAGAACAGAGAACTGCTAAAATCAAACAAAGTAGGTATCTCTTTAAAGTTTATGTAGATCAAAAAAGTATTGACCAAATTACCAATAAACCTGTAGTTAGGCAAACATCATTAAGATGGAAAATTATGATTAAAGTGCTAAGGATATGATTCTGTAACTTCCATTTAATCAGACAACTTAATCTTGGAAGTTATTTGTGAAAACCCAGGATAATTACTCTAAAGCATGTGCTATAGCTTGGAACTGCCACAAGGATTAGCTGACTCATTCAAACTGGTTTGCAAATGTGCTTGTGGCTTCAACTGAAAATGAATTGATGGATATCGAGTACAAAATGGAAATTAGTTCTATATTTTCTCCTTTTATTCTTAATACTACTGAACTGTGAAACAAAATCTATAATCCATACAGAGTTGTCCCAAAAGACTACTTTGAATATCTATGCATAGAGAAGTCGTATATGTGCCCATACACATACAAACTGCTTTGCTAGGAATCAACATTTGCACTTGAAACTTAAAGCAAGTAGGACAATGCTTGAAATCCCTAGAAGAATACTAAGATTTTATTCATAAAATCAAATATAATTAGAAAGAAGAACAAAAAAAGACAGAGAAGATCAAACACTTCCATAGATCTCAGTAAAACTAGGACTGAAAATTCCATTGGTTAGCTCCTAATGATTTTCGAAAGTACTTCACCATCAACATCATTTGTAATTAAAATTTCAAAACACAAACAGAAAACTTTAAAATAGCATCTGCAACTTACATCTTGAGAGGAACAGATCACTCTGTAGCAATTGAAAACTTTAAAATAGCATCTACAACTTACATCTTGAGAGGAAATCTTTAGCCAACTTGGGGGAGTCCTCTTGTACGGTAGTGCTAAAGAGGAAATACCTTTCCTACACATAAAGCAATGACACCAAATTCAATACACCACTACCCTGTGCGAACTGAAAATCCATTAAATTAATATGAAATGCACATAGTATTTAATAACAAGCTATGCCATGTAATAATAACAAGCTATGCCATGTATACAGCTAGGAACAAGCTATTATTTTTCCAGGTCTTATAATGTAATGTTCTGGTGGTCTCTATGATTGACAGAACATTGCATGCTTCCAGCGTAAAGTGAATCAAGGCTACGTCTGGGTTTGAAAGAAATATTTTTTCTATGATTAATAAATTGAATGGAAACTAAAGCAGCACATAAGTAACATTTTTCAAACCTGCTGTATTAACCTTCAAATAGATGTTACTGAAAGATGTTGAACGACAAAACCAGGAACTGAACTCTATTCAAAACAACAATGTGCTTCAATACCATCTCACCAGAATAATTCCATTGTGGAGCAGATCTGCATGCGAAGCAATTTGGAGGCAGGACCTAGACTTTCCCTCCCCGGTGTGGGAAAATAATGCTAAAAGGTGAATCCTTTCGTGCCCTATGTGACTTTTGGGCGCTTTTCTTTGTTTGTTTGAATGACTTGTTTTTTACTAACGTGCCATCGGTTAAGCGACGATTATGAGACAATTATGAGACTAGCCGTCGCTTAACCGACGCTTGTGGCCATATTTATAAAAAAAAAAGAATATTTGTGATTTTTTGTAAGTTTAAAAAGAGAAATCCACACGTCGTTCATTCTAAGAGCTCCTGCATGAAGAATCAGATAGACATGCTGACCCAACTCTTCAAGAAGAATGGAATCTCCCTTCCAGACAGCTCAAATAAAAGGGAAGGAGGATCAAATTCAGTAGACAGAGAGAGAGTTCATGCATTGGTTGCTGGCACAACAAGATCACCTAGTTTCATCATTGATTCTGGAGCTTCAAGACATATGGTTTCGACCAAGGAGGCATTCACCTCACTTGACATGTCGAAAGGTCCACCAATAGTACTGGGAGATGATTCTCTCACTGAAATTTTGGGCAAAGGGAGGATTGATCTTGACCATGGTAAGTTCAGCAATGTGTTGTATGTTCCAGGTATTGCCTCTAACCTCTTATCAGTGTATCAGATGACCCACACAGGGTCTCCAAAGAAGGTCATATTCTCCCCTGATGAAGTTGAGATCACAGAGATCTCAAGTGGTAAAGTCATTGCATAAGGAGTTGTGAATCATACTTCGAAGGTATACATGTTCTCACGCTTCCTACCCTACTCAAACCCCTTTTCTCTTCTAATTCATGCTAATGAGGAAAGCAAGCTTTGGCATGAAAGATTTGGCCACCTAAATTACAAGTATATTTCTGATATTAGTGAAAAAGAAACGGTCATAGGGTTACCAAAGATTAAATTTTCCAAAGGATTCTGTCAATGTTGCATCCAAGGAAAACACCCAGAGCATAAATTTGAGAGAGCTAGTCATGAGAGAACCTCTGCACCTCTTAAGTTGATCCACAGTGATGTTGCTGGCCCATTCCCTCATATGTCAATGAGTCAGGACAAATATGCATTGACTTTCATAGATGACTTTTCCAGGTATTGCTGGGTTTACTTCCTGAAACACAAGTCTGAAGTTTTTGGCCTCTTCAAAGTCTTTAAGGCTTTGGTTGAAAACCAGTCTGGGAGGAAACCTAAGGTCCTCAGATCTAACAATGGTGGTGAGTATGTCAAGTCTGATTTTATTCAATATTGTGTAGATGCAGGTATTCAGATGCAACATTCTATCCCTTACACACCACAGCAGAATGGTGTTGCTAAGAGGAAGAACATATCACTGAAAGAGATGGCAACATGCATGATGTAGGCTAAGAATTTGCCACCAAAGTACTGGGCTGAAGCTATAAACTGTGCAGCATATATCTAGAATAGGGTGCCTCGTAAACAGGTTTATGGTATGACTCCTTTTGAAGCATGGAGTGGGCACAAGCCAGATGTGACCCATTTCAGGATTTTTGGATCAAGGGCTTGGGCTAGAATTCCAACAGAAAAGAGAAAGGCTTTGCAGCCCCAAAGACAAGAGTGTCTATTTGTTGGGTACTCTGAGGATTCAAAATGGTACAAGCTGATCAATTTGAGCACAAATAAATCCTTCATTGAAAGGTGTGTTCAGTTTCAAGAAGAACCCCTAGCAGCAGTGGAAGTTGGAGAATCCTCTTCACCACCAGAACCTATGAATGTAAGTGAAGAGATAATTGAACATGCTGATTCTGATATGTCTGATAATGATGATTTTATTGCAGATCCTAACATCCCTACAAGGCCAAAATGGGTAGACAAGACCATTCATGCAGCTGGAGAACTAGCTAGAAATCCTAATGACCCTAGGAGGACTAGATCTCAATTTGAGAGTGCTCTATGCATGAAAGATCCTATGTTTGCCGAGAAATTCTATCTGATGGTTGAATCAGATCCTCAGACATATGAATATGTAGTAGAAGATCCATGATGGCAAGCAGCCATGAATGAAGAGTTCATCTCACTCCAGAAGAGCAACACTTGGGAGCTGGTTGATCTTCCCCCAGGGAGGAAGCTAGTTCAGTGTAAGTGGGTGAACAAGACCAAATTTTCTGCTGATGGTCACCTCTAAAGTACAAGGCTAGATTGGTATCCAAGGGATACTCATAGGTTCATGGCATATACTACAATGAGACCTTTGCACCAGTGGCAAAGATGGACTCCATCAGGCTAGCCTTAGCCATTGCAGCTTCAAAGCAATGGGAAGTACATCACATGGATGTGAAGTGTGCTTTCCTGAATGGAGATCTCACTGAAGATATATAAATGCAGAAGCCTCAAGGATTTTCTACTAACCCATCTCTTGTGTGCAGGCTAAAGAAGTCATTGTATGGGCTTAAGCAAGCCCCCAGGGCTCGGTATGCCAAGATTGATAGCTTTCTGCTATCACTGAATTTTGTTCGATGCAAATCAGATCCAAATGTCTATTTGAAGCTGATTAATGGTTCATTAATGATCATTGTTTTATATGTTGATGACCTTCTCATTACAGGAAGCTCAAAGTTGAAATTGCTTCCTTGAAGGATGCAATGAACCACGCCTTCTCCATGACAGATTTGGGGCTATTGAGCCAATTCTTGGGGTTTAAGATTCCTCAAAACAAAGATGGAATCAAGGTGCACCAGTCCAAGTATGCCTTGGATTTTCTGAACAAATTCAAAATGAAGAATTGCAAGCCAAGCAAGACTCCATTCCTTTTAGGAGTGAAGCTTGAATAAGTTGATTCTTCACCTATGGTAAACAATACACTGTATAGGCAATTGATTGGATGTTTGTTGTATCTTACACATAATAGACCTGATATTTCTTATGCAGTAAGTGTGGCTTCTAGATACATGGATCAGCCTCATGAGATCCATTGGAAAGCAGCCAAAAGGATCCTTAACTTTGTTCAGGGAACAAGGACACATGGGATCTTCTATAAAGCTAAATCTGGTCTTGATTTGATTAGGTTTACTGACAGTGATTGGGCAGGTGACAGCACAGATCGAAAGTCAACATCAAGATATGTGTTCAGGCTTGTAAAAGGGCCAATCATCTAGTCAAGCAGGAAACAGAGTGCCATTGCACTCTCATCTACAGAAGCAGAGTACAGAGGAGTTGTAAATGCATCAACTCAATGTTTATGGTTGTAGGGGTTACTTGGAGAGTGTGGTTTTGAATCAGAATAATCAACTACTATATACTATGATAATCAGAGTACCATTCAAATCTCCAATGATCTAGTTTATAAGCAGAGAACCAAACACATTGAGATCCATATGCACTACATTAGACAACTTGTGCATGATGGCACCATTCACCTACTCTTCTGTTCATCTTCAGAACAAGTAGCTGATATCTTCACCAATGTTTTTTGTGAGAAGACATTCAGAAATCTCAAATCACTACTGGGGATTTCTGATCATGCTGTGAAGCATGAGTGATGACAAGATTTCCAAATTTTGTTTTACAGTCCATGTTTAAGGGAGGATTTTCCCAATGGATTTTGCCTCTTTCCTTGGTTAAATTGACATGCAGTATGTAAAGGGTGACTAAGCCTTGTTGCTAGGCCCTATAATTTTCTGATATATTACTCATAAGTAAGGCTTAAGTGTGGGTTTTAGAATAATCAACCCATAGTTAGCTACCTTAGACATTAATTAATCCATTTTTGTCTTGTTTGCCTAGTTTCCATATTCCACCTTATGCAAGTTGTCACCTACACATCCATAGTGGTAAAACTTGCTAATTTTGAGTCATGGTGTGCTTGGGAAACCTCTTGGAATCAAATCTTCATTATTCCTAGCCTTCCTAGCGCATGTCTACTTTTTTATGCTTTATTGCCTACTTTTTCAGTGTTTTAAGGAAATTAGGAAAGTTTGACTAGGTGAAGTTAACTTGTTTTTTTTCCTCCACATACTCCACTCTTTTCTCCTATGAAAATCATTTATGAGTTTTCCTTCCATCCACTATTATCTTGGATAATTTATTTTTCCAATTCGTGAGCTCCTAGACAGTTTTGGAAACTGCTTTATGCACCTATGGGGAATTTGCTTAGATTTAGTAAGCCTGGTTTTGACTAGATTCGAATGGCATATTCATGCATTCGAATACCTCATGTAATTATTTATTGTGGCATCCTATGACTTCATAGGGTTGGCTATTGTACACTTATTCAATACAGATTAGTGTTATGCTCCATTATTCAGTCTCCTTTGTGAGTAATTTGCATGTGTAATTGGCAATTGTTGTGAGTGTAATTGTTCCAACACCTGGGTTCAATTTCCACAGTATGATGGGTATCCCACCATCTAGATGCTTCACCTATAAACATTTCAACTAAGCTTTGAAGTCAGCCATGTTCACCAATATTATTAGATACTTGCTCAATATGCCCGACTGGTGATTTCCTCTCCTTATACCTTGGTAATTGTGTAGAATTTAGGTTAGTTGGTTGTAAGGTAGGGTGTTCCCTAATTTTATTTTTGAAGATATTTGGGATAATAGATACTACGAAGCATTGTTGGGTAGGATTTTTCTATACTTTTTGTATAGTTCAACACCCTCTTGCTTGTGTTTCATAATTCTCAATCTCCCAGTCGTACAATTCAGCATCTAAGTTATAACCAACTGAGTCTTGGTTACCTAAGTTAAGTTCTCCATGGATGTTTGGTTCTGTGTAGTCTGCATCATTGTGGATTTGGTAAAGTTGTCTGATATCGACTTCTTCATCAATAGGTTCAGTCCAAGGCTCCCCTTGGGATGGATGAATGGGTACAATGACCTTTTGACCATTTCCTTTTAATTTGATTCATTCCTTGTCCAAATATATGGATTATTTCATCTTATGACCCCAAGGTTGACTGACTAGCACTGGGAAGGAGATGGATCCTTCTTTTGGGTCAATAATTTCAAAATCAACCTTGGTCGAGATTCCCTTGATGGTCGTGTCGACGTTTTTCCAGAATCCAATGGGTTCAAATTAGGCCTTGGTCGGAGAGTTTCAGGTATATTCCTGACTCGTAAAGTGGAGGTCTACCCATCTGTTCCAAAGTATCCCGAGTCAAGATATTTACCTGTGAGCTGAAGTCGAGTACTACTTGTTGGACGTGGTAACCTTCAATTTCTAGGTCGACAAGTGGGCCGTCATCACTTTTGTCTTTTTGATTCAAGCTGTAAATGTTTTTGGTTTTTTTTTCGGGTTTGTTTCCTTTCATTTCATGTAATAACTCAATGAAGTGCGATACTGATTTGTATGTTTGAACAAGTTGGATTACTTGATTTATTGTGTTGGGTCGACTGTTATGGAGGTCTTCTTATCGTGCAATGTTTTGAAATATGTGGGTTTCTTGTTTATATGTTTCTTTTTCCTTCATTGGGTCAGGATAAACATTTGTGTATTTAATATTACTAATTCTGGGGTTATCAAGTCCTGTTTTTGTTCCTTGTCGAGTTACAATATGTAAATTTTTGGTGGTTATTACATCATTCTTTTGCACACAAGACAATACATTAACATTTTTCTTGGTATTAATTTTTTCTAACATAGTAGGGCAATCCTCTAATGAGTGATCACCTACTCCACAGTGGGTACAGAATTTGAGATCAGTCCTGTCCTTGTATGGACAGTCTGCATACCGGTGACCTTCTTTGTAACATGTGAAGCACTGGGTAGGTCGACACGGTTGTGTGTCGCGATTCCTAGGGAATCGACTTCTTCCTCCATATCCTTGGCGTCGATTGTCGTATCAGCGCTCATATCGTCAGCCATCATATCTTTGTCCGTTCTGATCGTTTGCTGGATTGTTTTGCTGGTTATGTTGCGCCATTGCATTTGTTTGGTAGATTGCCTGATAGTTCTGTCGGTTCTTTAGGTTTAACTGGCAGTCGGCCGTGTTATGACTTTTGGTTTCATAGATGGTGCACCAGGAAGCCTTGCCATTCTTCATGTTAAACAGATAGTCTTTTGTGGAGTGATCTCCCTGTTCTTGGCAAATGTCGCAAAACGATTTGTTCTATACAAATCAAACGTCTTATCGGCTATATTCTTGTCGATAGTTATCTTTCGAATGACTGACCATCAAGCATTTGGTACACCAGATCTCCTAATTCTTGAGGTTTAGTTCCTTCAAAGACTTCTATACATTCTCGAGCTGTTCTTCCAATCCATGGTCCATGGGGTAAGCAGGTATGTCTTCGTCCATCTCCACTTGAGGAGATTTTGTTAGCGCCTCCTCATACGTTTTGAACGTCTCCAGACTGATGTGTCAGCGTACTTTCTACGATAGTCCTGCAAGAAACAATTGGATTAGTAACTGTTCATCAATAACGTAATCTAGCTGGCTTAGTAGGTCTTTCCAATGTTTATTGTAGTCGCGGATGGTCTCCCCTAGATTTTGTGATGTGGTTTTAAGCTTCTTTGTGGCCAGGTGCTTAACGTCTAGAGTATTAAAAAATGACAAAAATTAAGCCTTAATCTCGGCCTTTGTCGCTCTGGGTTATCTTTCCGAAAAGGTCATGTACCATGTCAATTCCCTTTTCCTTAAAGCCCCTGTGAACTGTGCCATTTGTTGATCTTCATCTATAACCTAGTTGGCTTCCCGGGTCGACTCGCAGACGAACCAATGTCATCTGGGGTCTTCATCTCCCTCATAAAGAGGAATGTGAGTGGATCCGTGACCCATGTCTGAATCACTATCACTGCTCTCAGAAGGTGGCGGAGGTGGGGGTGGGGGTGTTGATGAGGGTGGTGGGGTTATTTGTGTATTCATGCCTGCAGAATTCTGATCAACGAAACTTCCATTTTCGTCGGTTGTCGAGTCTTCATCGACTTGCAATCGGTTGATGTTGACTTTTGCTGTTGATGGTCCACTGCAACTATTTGTTCATAGGTCAGATTGTTTGATTTCTTCTGAAGCTGTATTTGGTGGGGAGGGCGCTCCTTCATGTGTCGGTAAGAGCAAGTGGATACTTGGGACGGAGGCTTCTGCTTGAAACATCACCCAGTTCCCTTCCATCGGTCGATGTATAATAAGGTGTCATCTAGGGTATGTGTCATCACCTAGTCGGCTCCATATAGTGAAGTCACCAGCTCGTAGTCAGAGGTCTTCTTCGATGATATTCTATATTCTAGTACGCGGATTCAATGTGGAAAGGGTTGTTCCTTCATCGAGAGCTCTTAGTTGGAGAGCTTCTGGATTCTCTATCCACAATTCCTCCTCCTTAGGGGACGCTTCTTGCTCGATTCCCTCTTCATGTCGGTCATGACCCGAATCTAGCATATTTTCTTCCTTCTCATTCTCCCTAGGGTTTTGTCCTTTGTGTAGCTCTAAGGCCCTTTCTCATCGTGCTTCCCTTCTCTAGTGTCTCTCATCCATTTCTACTTTCTGAATGTCCGACATACTTTCGTACGATCTATTCTCTTGAGGTCCATTTTGGTCAACTTCTCATTACTGGTGACTGTTATCTAGTTTGTGTCGACTAGGATCCACTATACTCTATCTTCGACACATGACTAGCTACCCCCCCATAGCATGTTGATGTATATGTAACTTCAAAATGTATTCTTTTATGTATCTTATATATTGTAACCCAATGTTTATTCCGGGATTTTTCTATTATGTATTTGAGTCATGTTGCCATGCCCCTATGTTCCGATTGGGAGGATTAATAATGTAAACAAGTCTTGTCAAGTCATTGTGGAAGTCCCCACAGTTTCGGGGCACTAGAGTTATTATACACTCATTAAGGTGTAGGCTCTAGTAAGTAATTGTTAAGTTGGGCCAACATGATTAAGTGCACTTCAAGTGAACGGAAGCATATAAATAGAGAGTGAGAGTCTCTCTATTTATCACGTGTACTACACATCACTCACTCACTCAAGTGTGGTGCATTAGTGAGGAAGGAAATACTGGGACTAGACAGAAGAATAAGACTACTGCTGTTGGGAGTGCATCTTACTGTTTTGGGGTCCTACATCTTGTGGTGATTCTATCTTTGAGGAAGTTGCGGGGTTTTCTCGATTTATGGTTTCCCCGATCAAAAACATTGTTTTCATTGTCTCTTGTGTTTTGATTGTTGTACTTGTTATTCTCTCAGTAAAGATCCTAACATAATGCTAGCTTAAATGTTGAAAAACTAACATGGTATCAGAGCTAACCTGAGAAGAAGACACTGTGCAGCTGCGGGAACTAGGGATTCCTAGTTTGTAGACCTTTCTCCACATATTTTCAGCAAAAGTAAGGTGGAATTACTCTCCTCCCTACGGCACATCTTTCTGTCGAAACAGAATCCAATTATGAGGTTTTTCAGTTTTGGACCTATCACTAGGGTCGAAAGTTAGGGCTTTTTAGAGAAGAGGAATTTTTCAGTGAGCCCAGGCCTAGATTGATCTCCTCCCCAAAATAGAAGTTAGGAAAAAATTTGAAGGCATTTGGGTGGACATAATTCTGGAAAATCAAAACCCTAGTTTGTTCCTGAACCAGCTCTGCAGGATTTCAGCTCAAGTTTCAGATCCGGCATCTTGAACCTGGTAAGATCTAAAATCTTTTGTATTTCCATTTGAGGTTCTTATTTAAATATGTTCCATCATACCAAGCTTGATGAAAAGCTTGAGGGGGCTGATAACTTCTGAGCCTGGAAGTATAGTATCTCCCTGGTCCTAGAAGAGAATGAATTAGACTCCTACATCCATGAGGAGGTTACAGTTCCAGAGGGAGATGAGGAAAAGGCCTTGCATAAGAAGAATATGGTTATGGCAAAGAGGATCATTGCTGATTCTATTAAGGATCACCTTATCCCATGGGTGTCCTCTCTTAAGACACCTAAAGCTATGTTTGATGCCCTAACCAAATTGTTTGAAGGAAAGAACATCAATCGGAAGATGACCCTGAGGAACCAACTGAAGAATGTGAAGATCCAAAATGCGGAAACTATCCAGTCTTACTTCACAAGGGTTTCTCAAATAAAGGAACAATTATAAGCTGTTGATGAAGAAGTGGAAAATGCAAAAATTGTAATGACTACATTGAATGGCCTCCCTAGGACATGGGATGCTTTCATCTAAGGAATCTGTGCAAGAAAGAAGTTGGTCAAGTTCAGCAGACTATGGGAAGAGTGCTCTCAAGAAGAAGCTCGAATAGCATCTCGAGAAGAGAAGATGGGTAGTGAAGACAAACCTCTTACAGTATGCTCCAAGACTCACTCCAAGTCATCAAGAAAGAGGACCCATCACTTCAAAGGTAAGCACTCTCACAAAGATAATACTAGAAGAGATGTATCTAGGATCATATGCTTTACTTGTGATGAAGCAGGACACTATGCAAGGAATTGTCCTAACAAACAGAAGATAGTAAAGAAGAGCAACAAAAGAAGACATCATACTCATGCTACAGAGGATGATGAGCCATCCAGAAAGAGATCCAGATATGAAAGTGAAGATTCTTCAAGCGAGGATGAATATGTTCTGATATCAGCTCTCATAGGTAACATTACTCATGGAAGTGATGATTGGCTCATAGACAGTGGTGCTTCTAAACATATGATGGGATTCAAGGAATATTTTGTAAGACTGTCAGAACATGAATCACCTCACAAGGTGAAACTAGGAGATGACTACCAATATCCAATAAAAGGTAGTGGGGAATCTTCATACAAGCTAGACTCTGGTAAGTCTTTAACAATGAAATAAGTATTGTTTGTGCCAAGACTGAAGAAGAACCTTCTATCCATTTCAGCATTAGATGCCAAAGGAATGCGGGTGGCATTCATAGATGGTCAAGTCATCATGTGGCCAAAAGGAAAGACTATCGATGATGCGGTAGTGATTAGAGAACAAGAAGGAGGCTTGTATAAATTGAAGGGCCATCCAGAACAAGCCTTGATGCATGACACAGTAGAGCCAAATGATATTTGGCATAGAAGGCTTTCACATGTGCATTACAGAGCACTACCTATTGCAATTAAAACTGTCGAAGGTCTTCCAGAAATTAAGAGGGAGTTGTCCACTCCTTATGATCCACAACAGAATGGGGTTGCAGAACGGAAGAACAGAACTATTATGGAAGCTGCAAGAGCTATGCTTCATGATCAAGATCTACCTATGCATCTTTGGGCTGAAGCTACCAGAACATCGACGTATGTACAGAACCGTACTCCACATAGAGTACTCAAGAACAAGACTCCTGAAGAAGTCTTCTCCAGCAAGAAACCAGAAGTCAGCCATCTCAGAATATTCGGTTGTCCTGTGTACATACATATTCCAAAAGAGAAGAGAGAAAAATTAGATCCTTCAGGAAATAAGGGCATATTTGTGGGATACTCTGAAAGCTCGAAGGCTTACAGAATCTACTTCCCAAGATACAAGAAGATTGACATCAGCAGGGATGTGACATTTGATGAAGGCACAACTTACAACAAGTCTAGAAAGAGACCTGTTGAAGAACCTAAAGAAGAGCAAGCAGAAGTACCTAGAAGTCATGATACAATCATGGACAAAGAATCTCAAGAAGAAGATCGAGAGTTCGAGGAACCACAAAGACCTGTAGATCCACCTCTGGAGAAGAATACTCATAAGGGGAAACCTACTTGGGTACGTGAACTTATCCAAGGTGCGGAAAGATATGGGGCTCCAAAAGAGAATCACAGAGAAAGAAAGAGGACTAGATCCAATTCCGGGTATGTAGCTTTACTATGTGATTTCATTGATAAAGAACCTTCCAGTTATGAAGAGGCGGCAGAATAGAAAGAATGGAAGGATGCTATGATCGAATAATATCAATCGATCATGAAGAATGATGTTTGGGATGTTGTCCCAAGACCAAAAGGGAAATCGGTTGTCACTTCAAAATGGATCTATAAGATCAAGCATGCTGCAAACGGTAGGATTGAAAAGTATAAGGCAAGATTTGTAGCTCGAGGATTCTCTCAGAAAGAGGGAGTAGACTATGAAGAGACCTTTACACCCATAGCCAGATACACTTCCATCATATTAGTACTTGCTTTGGCTACAGTGATGAAAAGGAATATACACCAGATGGATGTCAAGACTTCCTTCTTGAATGGTGTAGTAGAAGAGGAAGTATATGTAGAACAGCCACTTGGGTTTGAGACACATGACAGAAAGTCTCATGTATGCAGATTGAAGAAAGCCCTATGTGGTTTGAAACAGGAACCCAGGACCTGGTACAGTAGAATTGACAGCTTTCTGTCCAGTTTGGAATTTATCAAAAGTAAAGTAGATTCCAACCTTTACTACAAGGTTGAAGATGGAAACCCAGTGATGCTTCTACTATATGTAGATGAACTATTTATGACAGGTACAGATGGGTTGATTGCTGATACAAAGAGAAAGCTTGTTGTTGAGTACGAGATGAAGGACTTGGGGATGATGCATTACTTTCTAGGTATGGAAGTGTGGCAGAGTACAGATAGAATCTTCCTCGGACAAGGGAAGTATGCATTAGAGATCCTGAAGAGATTTGGGATGTTTGACTGCAAGACTATGGCCACACCTATGGCATCGAAATTGAAGTTATTAAGTGATGCTTCATCAGAGTTGGTTGATGCTACGATGTATCATCAGATGATTGGGTCATTGATGTACCTGACAAACATGAGACCAGACATTTGCTTTGCTGTGAACAACTTGAGCCAATACTTGACAGATCCGAGAAGTGTTCAGTTGATTGCTACAAAGCATATTTTGAGGTACTTGAAGGGTACGATTGATTATGGGATCAAGTACGATGTGAATCAGAAGATTAACCTGGAGGGTTATGTTGATTCATATTGGGCAGGCAGTGCCATCGACAGGAAGAGTACTTCAGGATGTTGCTTCAGTATGGGATCAGGTGTGATCTCTTGGTTTAGTAGGAAGCAATCCTGTGTGGCATTGAGTACAGCTGAAGTAGAGTATGTCGTAGCTTGTTCAGCTAGTTGTGAGGCAGTATGGCTATGGAAGCTACTGTCTGATATAATTGATCTCTAGTTGGATGCTACTTGTATACATTGTGACAACCAGAGTTGCGTGAAGTTGTTAGAGAATCCAGTGTTCCATGACAAGTTGAAGCATATCGAGATCAAGTATCACTATATCAGGGATATGGTGCAGAGAGGAGCAGTGAAGCTCCAGTATGTTGTGATGGAGGAACAGATAGCTGATGTATTGATGAAGCCATTAGCTAGGCTGAAGTTCGAGTACTTTAGAGAGAGACTTGGTGTGCTCCAGATCGAGGTTCCTTCCAAGAGAAAGTGATGAGACCCATAGCCATTCTGACATGGTGAGAGGATTGGTTCCTTACATGGTCATATGTAAGGGTTGAGCCATTCTATCATGGTGAGAGGATTTGATTCCTTCCATGTCAGATATGAGTGCTGACTGCCATTCTGGGAATGGAGGCACCTGGTCAGTTACCAGGAACACTCAGTCTGAGACTGAGAGAGCCATTCTGATGAGCAGGTCAGATGTAAGGGCTGAGCCATTCTGTTCATGGATACAGGATTAAGTTCCTCCCATGTCAGATGTGAGTGCTGGCCATTCTGTCGAGTAGGACAGATGTAAGGGAAACTGCCACTCTCTGGGAGAGTGGAGGCACCTGGTCAGTTACCAGGTAGCTCAGTCTAGTACTGGGGGCCATTCTGATGAGGGTGTAGGATTCAGTTCCTACTAGGTCAGATGTGAGTGCATGCCCTTCTAACAAGTAGGTCAGATGTAAGTGCAGAAATCTTCTATCACTGTTAGCAGGATGCGATTCCAGCCTGGGTGAAAGTGTGGAAACCTTTCATCACTATGAGTAGGATGTGTTCCTGGATAGAATTCTTCCATCATTGTGAGTAGGATGCGATTCCATCCTGGGTGAAAGTGTGGAAACCTTTCATCACTATGAGTAGGATTTGTTCCCGCTTGGATGGAAGTGTGCCTTTCTAACAAGTAGGTCAGATATAAGTGTAGATCCATTTCACAGATGGTAGTTGATGTGTCTACCATGCTGGTGAATGTGAGTGTTGGGCCTTTCTGATGTGATTATAGTTTACTACATGATTAGATGTGAGTGCTGGGTGTGCCTTTCTAACGAGCAGGTCAGATGTAAGTGCTGGGCGAAGACCTACCTAGTGGCTAGGCCTACAACCAGCATGAAATAGGGCTAGCTCTGTAGAACTTCCTATGACAAGATAGTACACACATGATGATGACCAGAGATGATCCAGATTGAGCTATGATCTAGATCCAATTGTGATGACTCCGAGAGATCCAGATCGAGTGATGATCCAGATCCAGTAGTGATGATCCAGATCGATAGATGATCCAGATCCAGATCCAGATCGAGTGATGATCCAGATCCAGTCCAGTGATGATGATCCAGATCGAGTGATGATCCAGATCCAGTGATGATGTTCTATGATGATATAGATCGAGAGATGATCCAGATCCAAAAATGAATATGACTTGAAGATGAAGATGACTTGAAGAAAAAAATGATCCAGTTGATCCAGAGAAGAAGACCAGTGCTGAAAATTGTGTCGAAAGAATACCTTCCTAGTTAAGAGGGAGTGTTGATGTATATGTAACTTAGGAATGTATTCTTTTATGTATCTTATATATTGTAACCCGATGTTTATTCCAAGATGTTTCTATTATGTATTTGAGTCATGTTGTCATGCCCCGATGTTCTGATTGGGAGGATTAATAATGTAAACAAGTCTTGTCAAGTCATTGTGGAAGTCCCCATAGTTTCGGGGCACTAGAGTTATTATACACTCATTAAGGTGTAGGCTCTAGTAAGTAATTGTTAAGTTGGGCCGACATGATTAAGTGCACTTCAAGTGAATGGAAGAATATAAATAGAGAGTGAGAGTCTCTCTATTTATC
Source organism: Pseudotsuga menziesii (assembly GCA_001517045.1). Classification (NCBI taxonomy): domain Eukaryota; kingdom Viridiplantae; phylum Streptophyta; class Pinopsida; order Pinales; family Pinaceae; genus Pseudotsuga; species Pseudotsuga menziesii. The sequence continues at coordinate 319,831 of LPNX010730815.1, read as the reverse complement.
GCTTGTACTACACATCACTCACTCACTCAAGTGTGGTGCATTAGTGAGGAAGGAAATACTGGGACTAGATAGAAGAAGAAGACTACTTCTGTTGGGAGTGCATCTTACTATTTTTGGGTCTTACACCTTGTGGTGATTCTATCTTTGAAGAAGTTGCGGGGTTTTCTCCATTTATGGTTTCCCCGATCAAAAAAATTGTGTTCATTGTCTCTTGTGTTTTGATTGCTGTACTTGTTATTCTCTCAGTAAAGATCCTAACATAATGCTAGCTTAAATGTTGAAAAACTAACATAGCCTACCCGACGCTTTTAGAAATCCTGGATAGTTTGATTTAAGTATTCCCACTCCCTTTCTGCAATGAATTTCTCCCACTTCCTCTGCTTCTCCTCCCAGTTAGTGTTTGATGGCCATTCGTACAGTGGTGGTCGAGGTTCAACAATGTGTCCTGCTCCTTTCTCGATCAAGAATTTGAACAGCAAGGTCGGTAGGGAACACAAAAATTGTTCGGTGAAATCTGTGTAAAATTTCTCTTTGACGGTTTCCACCGAATTTCTGTCTTCGACTGCTTGCTCCTCACAGAAGTCGTCGGCGATTTTCTCAAACCACTCTAACAAATTTGTTCTACCTCCTCGAATCAATTTCTATAGCAATTGTTGTTCTTTAGTTGCGTCCGGCTTTCTCATCCAGGAGTTGCTTTAAGAGTTGGGGCACTGATTCGACAAACTTTTCATGTGTCTCTGTAAAAAAAAATTCTTTTTCTTCAGCGACTGTTAATCTTTTCCTTCGTGGGTAATTCTTCAAGTAGTTTGCAATTGTACGTTCCCACCATTCCTTAATTTCTTGCTTTGGTATCATATGTGAGCATATATTTCAGTCATGTACTACCGGCAACGGAACCAATGTTGTAATCTCACAGATCACATAAGGTTACCAATAATACATACTAAAACATACATAAATATAGAACAGAGACAAGAGACAATAACAGATAGGATTAAACAGATTATATTATTACAATGAGTTCATACAATGCAGAGAACTGAACTGAGTTCTCGTTTGGCTCAACAGCCTAATATATACAATTTACAGATGGTTACAAAGTAACTACCTGTCGGTTCGGTGAACCGATGCGACTTTAGATGGCCGAAATAATCTCTTCAGTTTAGTCAGCTGACTGACTTAGTTGGTTGATCGACTAATTCGGCCCATCGACTTAGTCAACTGATCGACTAAGTCAGTCCTCGTTCAAGTCGACTTATCAACTTGCTCCTTCTACACTTATATAGTGCTTCAATGGGGTAATGGAAGGTCAAATCCGAGTGATCTTGAGGCATATGGAAGGTAGGACACAAGTGACTCAAATCCACATCAAGGAAAACTCCAAAAATATTTGGCCTTTTGCACACATCTCGATGTACGCGGGTTTAAGGATTATATCCACGTGTATACGCGAGAAATGGTTTAAAAGTCATGTATAGCAAATAACAGGTGTTTTTAGGGATGATCTTGGAAACATCAAAGGTACAAAAATAGTCCATGGGGTCCAAAGAGTCTTCAGAGGGACATGGAAGGCCATAAATGTGTGATCTACCATGTGTGGTAAAATGAGCTGTAACAGATGCCCCCTAATGTGTTAGGTCAGAGGGGTGATATGATGGTTGAAATACTTTTTAAGTCCATCCCATAAGTGGAGTGATGAGGAACTAGGTGGAAGAATCAGCCATCCAACAATATAGTACAAATATGTCTGCATATTACTGCAGTACATACAACAGTCCCAGATACATATGAGTACAATGGCCACGAATAGGCATGATACAAAATATGACATGTGTGGTCATCGCCACATACAATATATATAGATCAGAATCTCCATGATGAATATATACAAAGGATCATGATATCCATGAAATATGAAGATATACAATGGATCAAGATCTCCATAATGGCTGAAGATATTTGACATACACTGGAATAAGGTCACGAGAGCTGAAATCTCATGAAGACTGGCACGATCAAGGAGGTAACATATATGAAATGCCACCAATATGGAAAGTCATCTACACAAACCACTATGAGTACATGTCCTACTATTTGAATAGAGGTGTCAAGGTTAAACATAGTAGTCCATCATGTGATTACTGGTCATTGATGTATACCGTTAACAGACATGAGATCACCCACTGATAATGAAAATGGGAATCAAGGTACTAGAGTGCAATCTAACAAGTGTGAATAAATGTGTTGAGGTCAAACACTTGAAATAATCCATTGATCAAGGGACATTTATGTATTCCCAAAATTGTCGATGGTGAGAGAACCTACCACTAATGACTGTAAGTCTCAAGGCACTCAAATGACTCTAGAATCCTATCCCAGAATAAACGATCTGAAGTCGATGGGATGAAATTCGTTGGAAGGAGGGAATTAAGGCATCCCCCATTATCCAACATGAGGCACTTAACAAATATATATAATGTGGAAGAACTTGATCATAATGTGTTCGAACCAGTACTAGTACCGGGAATGACCGACATGCAAAGTTAAGAAAATTGAGGAATGGCCAACTCAGGATTCAACTTCCTTTGAAAAAGAGCATAAAGGTGAATGGTGACTGAATGTAGGAAGCACAGACTCAATATACAAAACTGGGACATCTCTGCGACACAGGAGGGATCGACAGAGGCTCCATAGGGATTGGAAGCTTAACCAGTCGTGGGAGATAAACTCAGAGAAACGAGTACAGCTCCTAAATTCAAAATATTAACCCAACCAATGGATATGATATACTGTGCTCTGTTTGAAGGTGACACGACTCGACTGCTGCCAAATATAACATCTTTTCTTGTCCATCTTTTTGGTTTTTTAATTTTTTGGACTTTTTCAAATAGTTTGAAAGCTTGAAAAAGAGTAAAAGTGCTTTATAGTTACAAATATAGGAGGAGACAAGTGTGAAGGGGAAAAAAAACTATTTCCAAGCTACAAAACATACCTATGCTTAATGCAAGGAAACGTGTGTAGGATAATGACACTCGAGGGAAAGTCCCCTCCCGGTAAAAAATGGGGAATCAAGCTGCAAAAGATATATAAAATGGATCTGCTTGGCTGGATATGAGGCAACCTTGGGCTATATGGCTGATAATAAAATTCAGGGAAGCTGACATAAGGCTCAATAAGGCAAGCAAAACTCATGACAATGCAATTACAACTTGACATAAGGGAGTCCAGGGGAAAAGGCCAGCAAAAAAGATCAAGAGGAGTATGAAGCTCTTGCGCAAAGTCATCGCGATACTATACAAAGGACTCCGACACCCTAAAGGAAAAATGTCAGCATGGGCACCAAATGCAAAAAATGAGCTAACTAGCATACCCATGTATGGTCAAGCTCTACCATTCACATCATGTCACTTCCAAAAGCAAAAAGAAGGTTTCGTGACAAGATAGAATGGGTTCATACCTAAGGTTATAATGAAATGGTCATAAGGTCATGCAAAGTGCAAATGGATGTGATACTTGACCTGTATGCCAGTTTAGACATAATACCTAAAATAGGCATGAATGGGTCAAAACCACGGTCAAACCGCGCTCAAAACGGACTCCTACATCATCAAATTAGTTCAAAACGGTCCAAAATGGTAAAAAATTATAGAAAGTGGGTAAAAAATATCAAAAAATATCTATAAATAGTAAAAAATTTAAAAACTCCATACCATTTGAAACTTTTACGCATTTGAGCTCAAAACTTCCGACGTGAATTCCGGGAGCATCGTCCAACAAAATCCGACCCCATTTGATCTAGGTAACTTCTCATGTCCTCCTCTTCCTATTTCATGTAAATTTTTGAAGTTTTCATGGTCCAATCAATTTTTTAGGCCATCCCAAGTTGTGCATTTCGGCCCACATGGAAATCAAAGTTTTTTTCACGTATAGGGCTCGCCATACGTGGAAAAAACACCCAAACCTGCGTACATACGTGGTTGTTTTGCAAGCAGTCACATATGAGGCTGCGAATAAGGTTTTCAAAGGAAAATGCTATTCAAAACTCTAGTTTTTGTGCAGGATGGTGTTAGAGTGGAGGGAGAGAGAACATGGTGATGTGAAAGTGGCCATCCAAGGTGATATTATGGCCCAACAAGCATTACGAGTGTGTGGTTTGTATAAGTTTTGGTGTCTTGGAAGCCTAAGGGCCAAATGAAGACTCCTCTAGCTGCTAATGGATTACTGCAATCCAGACAATGAGACTTTTCACATTGACGAGATGTCAGTCAGCATTGAATTTGAGGACATATAATTTATCATCGGTTTATCGCAGTGAGGAGAGGTGGTAAATCTCAAATATCGCAGGCCAAGAGGTGGATTGACTATTGATGAGCACATAGCGATGTACTATTTTTCAGACATAGAAAAGGTTGGGAGTCAAATCCCGACAAAATCTATATAGGATCTAGGACTGAAGGCCATACTATTGGTATTAGGAAGGATATCCAGATTAGCTTCACTCCACCAGGCCTCTCGGCCATTTATTTTCTATGCGGTGGAGTGTATGAGACCCACACTGTATGACTGGAGCGCTGCATTATTGAGCAACATGAAACAGTAGCTGAGTGACTGCAAAATGGGCAGGGTGCAGAACTTTGGTTTTGATAGCATACTAAGCACGTTCTTCTTCGAGCGGGTACTAGTGCTAATCCATAGAGTGGACATTCCTCCACACAGAGTTCGATATCTATCCCAATGACGTTGGGAAAATTCTATGCATAGACTGGGCAGAGGTAGGGTGGATAACCCATACCCAGTAGACTTATTTCCATGGTGGTGGAGGTAGATCATCGCCATAGATGACTACCCCTATGTAAGGATAGACCTCCATGGAGATCCGGACATGCCTCTACAACCAGAAGCGGCATATGGCGACATAGGTAACGAATCCCAAACCCACTTTTTAAGTTTTTTGAATTATTAAATTTTTTATGTTTTTTTATTATATATATTTGACTCAAAATACATGTTTTGGTGTGACGACACATAGTGACAATCTGTCATGTGTATGCAAATGTTGGACCAAAATGACCAGATGGTTTTCCTCGTCATCGACGGAGGGGAAGAGGAGACGATATCATGGGTGTGGATGTGGAGCAGACGCTCCAAAGCATTCACACAAACTTCGTACGCTTGACGCACAGGGTACCCATGGCGCAAGTCAAGGACTTTCCTGAGGCCATGCAGCGCCAGGTGGTTGGTTTACCATGGGCATGGGTTCAATTATTTTGACTGCTAGCTAGAGCCATAGTGTGGTACCACGATCAGAAGCCCCCTCCTCCTCAAGCTTATAGACCTAGGAGTATTCCTTTTTGTACGACCGTGTATTATGTTTTGGTGGCTCGAAAGCCCCAATTTTGTATTATGACACTTATGTATTATGACGTCACTTTTTGGATATTAATGAATTTTTTTTTATGATGATCGATTTTATTTATTTACATGTGTGGAAAAAGGTATGTTTGTGATATGCTTATTGTCTATGAAACAAATTCCAATATAACACAGTTAGCATATGAGTCAGCAGCTTGATTAAAAATTCTTGAAACATGACTGTATGTTATATTCTCAAATTGTTGTTCTAGCAATCTCACATATAATAATCTTCGTAATAATATTGGATTCCTAATACGATACGAGCCATTAAGCTATGAAACCACTAACTATGACTCATGACATACCTCAAGAGAGAGAACACCATGTGAAATGGAATCATGCAATATCTCAATAATGGTACTCTATTCAGGAACATTGTTTGAAGAAGGCCATAAACATATGCCTCCTGAAAACAATACTTGACCCGTAGGATTATAAATCACCCAAGCAGCCGATGCTGAGTTTTGAGTGTGACGGATAGCACCATCGGTGAATCCTGTGTAAGAGGAAGACTCCATCGACATCTTCCATAAGAAACAGAAGCTAATCAACAAACCCGATCACCATAAGAAAACCTAACTATGCAATTCAAAAACTGTACAATAATATACAAAAATTAGCCTTGGTTGAAGATCATGTATAGTATTTTTTAAGATAGAGCCCTTTTGTAGGCTCCACCAAGGCTATCCCTTCATAATCCACTACCTCATAGGCACCCTTCTATAATANACTTCCCTGCCCCCAAGGGTTCTTTAGCTTGATCCCACAAAAGGACCAAATCACCTTCACTAAACTTCCTCGGATGGATAGACTTGTCATATTGGACCTTCACGCGATGCTTATTTACTTTGAAAGCCACTAAGGCATCTTGACGCTGCTCATCAACCTGCTCTAAGTGGACCAAACGTTCTTCTAATGTGGAAGTGTCTAGTAAAATATTTATAGCTAGCTTCAGAGAAGGGATTTTGCATTCAACTGGAAATAAATACTCCACCCCATGTACAAGCTGATATGGAGAGAAATCGGTGGCATTCTTAACCGTGGTTATATAGGCCCACAAAGACGGATATAACATGATATGCCAATTTGTCTTGCTTTGTGCTATGGTTCATTGGAGAATGGAATTAAGTGATTTATTCACTGCTTCAACCTATCCATTCACTTGAGGGTAATAAGAAGAGGAGTGCTCCTGCTTATACCCTAACTTTGAAGCCAAATCTTCCATCATTTTATTCTGAAAGTTCCTACCATGGTCAGTGACAAGCTCTTTCAAAATGTCGAACCGAGTAATAATTTGGTTGAAAATGAAATGCACGGCTTTCTCACCGTTGGATTTAACTGTGGGCATAGCCTCTTACCATTTCCTAAAATAGTCAATAGCCACTATAATGTGACGATGCCCCCCAGCCGAGGCTGGGTTGCAATCCATAATGTCAAGCCCCCACTTGGTGAAGGGGCCAACGGTGAAAATAGGATGTAATGGGGCTGGATGCGAGCACATATTGCATGCAAACACCTGGAAAGGGTGAAAATTATTGACCACATTAACAAAATATTTGAAGATCGACGGACAAAAATATCCTTCTCTCAAGATTTTTTGGGCTGTAGAAAGCCTAGATAAATGACCACCACACGCCCCTCCATGGAAATAATTTAGCACAACCTCATCCTCATCATGCATTAAACAACGACACAAAATGAAATCCACCCCAAAGTGGTACAAAGTGTTATCCACTATAAGGTAGTTCTTAGCTACATGACATAATCGTCATTGCTCATCCAATGAAATGTGAGGAGGGACCTTCAACATTTGCAAATATACAATGATATTCCTGTACCATGGGTCCAAAGTTGAGATAAGGAAAATATGCTCATCGACAAATGTTTCATCATAAACCTCTTCCTCCTCCAAACTTGGAAAATTAGATCTGAGATCCGCAAATATCACTGATTTCTTCGATTTCGCTGGAACGAATTTGAGATCGAACTCTTGCAAAATATCAATCCATTTATTGTATTTTCCCCCAATCATCCTTTTAGTGAGGATGCACTGAAACAGATTGATATGAGCTACAACCAAGTTTTGGCGAAGGAGAATGTAATGTCTCAATCTCTGAACCGCATGAACGGTGGCCAAGGCAATCTTCTGCACATGGGAATAATGGATTTCTGCATCAATAAGGTTTCAACTCAAATAATATATGACATACTCATGGATCTCCTCATCCTCCTAACCCAAAACCATACCAACCGTCTCCATAGATGCGGCCACATAAATCAAGAAATCATGGCTATAGTCAGGTGGACTAAGCACGGAGGCCAATGATAAGGCTTTCTTAAGAGCATCAAAGGACTCCTAGGCTTGCTCATCCCAGCAAAAAGGAGTGTCCTTATTTAAAAGATGCATAAAGCCTTTAGTCAACTTGGAAAAATTAACTACAAATCTCTGCGAGAAATTTTCCATGCCTTGCAAAAACTGAAGGTGTCTAATATTATGCGGGGAGACAATTGAAGTATTGCCTTAACCTTTAAGGGATCGACTCTTATACCCTCCCTGGATACAATGAACCCTAGTAAGTGACCAATAGTCACGCAAAAGATGCACTTATGAGGATTTAAACACACTTGGTACTGGTGGCATGTTTCGAACACTAACCTCAAATGGTATAGATGACGCACTCTCAAACGAGAATGAGTAGTAAGGTCATCCAAATACACTTCGATAATTGTTTTGAGATCATGAAAAATTAAGGTCATATCCCGCTGAAATGTAGCTCCAGCATTTTTAAGGCCAAAAGGCATCTTCTGATATGCAAAAGTACCCCAAGGACAAATAAATGCAGTCTTATGTTGATCCTCGGGTTTGATCTAGATCTGATTATATCCAGAAAAACCTTCCATGAAGGAGAATACCTCACTTCCCACACACTCATCCAAAATATGATCAATAAATGGTGTGGGAAAATTATCCTTAAGACAAGCACAATTTAAATCATGGAAACTAGTGCGTATGAGGATTGTTCCCTGCTTCTTATCAACCAGAATGGGATTTGAAACCCACTCTATCAGGGGAATGGGATGGATAAAACCATAGTTTAATGGTTTCTCTATCTCATCCTTAATGGTGGGTGCTTTTCTAGGATTCACCACACGCAAACATTATCTAACTGGCTTCACATTCGGATAGGTCGTAATCTCATGTTTGACATTACGAGGGTCAATACCTGGCATTTCCTCATATGACCAAGCAAATATGTCATAAAACTCTTTAAATATATCAGTATACTCCTTGATCTCATTAGGGGAGCAACTCGCCCCAATGTAGATGTTCTCAACTTTTCCAGGATCACGAGAAATATTAATATGAATAGTAGGTGATAAATTCACCATGTTCCCATCAGCCATCTGACCAAGAGAGCTCAATGGAACCACGAGACTACCAATATTCTCGGTAAGAATCTCCCTAAAGTCATCACGCTCCATATGATCGAGTTCAAGAAGAAAATATGATCGATGATGTAACTCTTCCTACGGTGGCTCAACCCCAGACACAGCCTCAATAATGGCTTCATCCGATGGAAAAAATTTGTCGAGGAAATAATGTGCATGAGAGGACTCAACTTCCCATGGAGGCAGCACATACGGGTCGTCCTCCTCTAGCCGCAAATAGAAAGGACTAGGATTTGCAACTTGACCAAGATTTTCTTGATATGCTACCATCGTTGCAGGAAACGACACATCTGTTTTGATAGGTCCAATCGAAGGACTCGGTGAAGGAAGAATCCAAGGATCTTCCATATGGGTAGTGCGAAAAAACACCAAATTCAACGAGGACGAAGTCCCACAAAAACTAGATCCAATCATAAGAACGATTGCATGACAACTAAAGGTTCCCATAAGAGCCAGATACATACCCACACCCACACTTTAAGTTTCCATCTGAGAATGATCAATAATCCAGATAGAAGTTCCTGATGATACATTGACACTCAGATTACAAAATGATGTCTGATCAATCCTAATGATCTTCCCATTAAATGGAAATCATATCACTTGAAAGAGAGAAGAGGCTACGGCTTGCATACTATACATCCAATTCCGTCCTAGCAAAACATTGTAGTCAAGCGGTGCATCAACCACCTCGACCTCGATCGTGACGGTCTTCCATCCAAATTTGATCATAAGAGGAGGAAGAATCCCATGCGGATGAAATGATGTACCATAGAAAGCTGTCAACATGGTAGCTGATTGAGAAAACTCGAAAGGACCCAAACCCTTCCAACATGACAAAGACATCACGGAAGCAACAGTGCCTTCATCAACAATGATGTGTTTGACGGTCATATTAAGACACTCTACATGAATCAAAAGAGACACGTAGTAAGGCAAGTGAAACTGTATTCCCATGGTTTCAAATTTAATAATGGAAGAAGATTTATCATCATTAACCACAAGAGTAGAAAGCAAGGCTCTCCTCTACGGAGAACAAGTTTGAATTACTTCAAGCATGGACATCGCATAAAGAGTTTGGCCCAAATCCTTGATAGCAGAATAGTTCTGGGTGGCTCGGGCATTAGGATTATGCTTTGAATGCTTTAGGAATCCCTTAGGGATGCGAGGTGCAAATTCAGGTTTATCCGTAGGTTTTTTTATACACAAAGGACTGTGAGGTGGAGCAGGTTCCTTTCCAAGGTCCGATTGTGATGCACCATAATCCTTCACATGAGTCACAACCTTAGTAGCGTGCACCATATTGATGCAACCATGACCGGTATTGGCCTTCGGTGGATTTTGATCTCCACTTGATGCACAATGAGGATCAATGGTCCTCGAGTTCATATTGTGATTGTTGGGTAATGGATTAGTTAGCACGGCTGGGCCATGTGCTATGAACCTCAAGGCATCTTCCATACGAGGGAACAAGTAAGTGAGGTGGTCCTCCTTACATAACTTGCAAGGAAAATTTACCTTACGTTTAGTCTGCTTGTGCCCCCCAGTATTATGAGTGTTCTTGTCATTATAATTATCATTTTCATTCTTATTCCCACCCTTACAATTATTTTTCCCTTTTTTCTTATTCCTTCCAGGCTACTGTTTTCCCTTCTAGTCTGATGATTGCAGAAAAGTACACTGGCCGATTGGGTAGGTTGAGATGAATCCATGGCTTGTCCTGACATGGATTGAGTAATTGACAATTGGCTCACTTGTTTCACAACCGAATCCATAGGTTTTGTACTTGTAGAGCCCATAATGGCATCGGCATGTGGCCCAAGATTGATCTTGGGATCGAAACTAGATCGCAAAGCATTAGGTATAATCTCATACAAAATTCTGGATTGAGTGTAGATTAAATCCAAATATTGTTCCATAAATATTGCTTGTTCCTCGTTTTGGATGCCAGATGTGGAAACATCCTTCGCGATGTAAGTTAACAACGACTTGAGGAACCACTCAAGGAGAAATTCTATTGGTATAAAGGATTTAATCAACTGCTTCTATCTACGCCACTCTTGAATATGATCCAAGATATGTGTGGCTTTGTATTGTTGAAATTTCAACAAGAGTTTGGTTCCAACGTCGTAACATACGGGTAGCTGAAAGTGATTGAGGAAAGTCATGGAAATGTCATCAAATAAAATGTATACCCCTCTTGGTAAATCTATATACCATTTCGCTGCAGGCCCGGTGAGGGTGCATTGAAATAGCCTCAAATGAATTGAATCATCATGTAAGGAATTGGAAGAGCACCAAAGGTGAAAAGTAGTGAAATGCTCACTAGGATCTTCTACAGCTTTACCATCGAACCTGGGAATGTTCGAAGGATGCTTGTTAGGGACGGCTAGCCACACTGGGTCATGAGATACTGTATCATTCATAAGTCTCGATAAGTTAGATAAGTTCAATTTTGCAAGGAAAGGGAGCTTAGGTTGAGTCGGTCTATGCCACACTCCCTGATAGTTATGGTTCATGTAAGGTTGATTTCTATAAATACCATAGCCTTGGCCATAATAACCTCCTCCCATTTGACTCATATAGGGCTGCATGGAAGCATTCTGATGCGGGGTACCTTGATTATGTAGTGCTACAAAGACATAATTAGAAGAGTAAGCAGGTTGTTGATACCCATACCCACAGGGTTGATAGTTCTAGCTATTGAAATATTGTAACTTCAAAGAATATTCTATATGTATCTTTTGTGGTCCCCGATGGTCCTACCGGGAGAACCACTTGTATTTCTTTATACCCTGATGTTTCTAATCAGGAGAACTAATAAGATTCATGAGGAAGTACCCTCAAAATGTAAGTTGGGTCATTAGCACCCTAGTTGTGGTTACTCAAGCCTACATGATTAAATTAGGATTACTCGATCTTACATGTCTGAATTAATTATTAAGTGAACGCACGGATATAAATACAGGTGTGGCACTCCTCATTTGGAACACACACACTCACTTGTGTAGCACATTCGTGAAGGAGAGAGAAGTAGCTGGAGAAGGAGGAGGATCAGTCTTTCGGTTTTACCTTTTATCTTTTTGGGGCATCTATATTGAGGAAGCTTTTGCAAGGTTTTTCCCAGGATAAATCTGTGTTGTTCTTGTAATACAAGTTCTTTCAGTGATCCTGTTTATATGATTTTGTTATGAAATTGAAATGAAATATTGATGATCTAGATTAGAATATGGAATTTTAACATGGAATTAAAGCTCACCTGAATAGGACAGCTTTCACAAGGTGAAATAGCCCTCTCTCTCTCCCCGAAAGAAATTAGGGTTTCGAGAAAATTTATGACTTTTGGAAACCTGCTTGCATAGAAATTTGCGCCCTCCCAGAGCGCATATTTTGAGCCTCAAATTGAGGTTTTTGGGTGTGTGAGTATCCAGGAAAGTCAAACCCTAGTTTGACAGCTGCACCAAAAAACAGCTGGAAGCTGCAAAAGCTGAATCTTGCAAGTCTGATTTGGAAGGTGAAGACCTGAGATCTCTAGAAACCAAGCACACCAGTCAAATCACCTTAGCCAAGTGCATCTCTTGGTAATTTCAGTTTCTCATTTCACAGAATTTCAATTTTTTTGTGATTTTCTGATAAGATGGCCCCAAGCACTAAGCTTAAGGATAAGCTAGAAGGCATAGAGAATTTTCGAGCATGGAAATACAGGATTGGTCTCATTCTTCAAGAGAATGATCTTGATAATTATGTCAAAGAAGAAGTTGCAGAACCTGAAGAAGCTGAAGCCAAGGAGAAGCACAAGAAGGATATGATTAGGGCACAAAGGATTATTGCTTACTCCATCAAGGATCACTTAATCCCTCAAGTTTCATCCAAGAAGACTCCAAAAGAAATGTATATGCCCTATCCAAAATGTATGAGGGAAGAAACATCAACAAAAGGATGAATCTAAGAGCTCAATTGAAGAGCACCAAGATGAATCACGGAGAGCACCAAGACTACTTCACAAGGGTTTCTCAGATCAAAGAGAAACTAGAAGCTATTGGAGATAAGCTTGATGAATATGAAATGGTTATGAATGCTCCCAATGGTCTCACTAGAACCTAGGAATCCTTCATCCATATGATGTGTGCCAGAAAAGAAAGCATGAAGTTTGATATGGTATGGGAAGACTGCATTCAAGAGGAGACTAGAGTGGAAAATATATAATCTTTACTAAAGGAAGATGATCAATCCCTAACCACTTACACTAAGAGAAGAAATTTCAAGGAGTCTCAACCTCCCAGAAGAATCCAAAGAACAAGGGAAAATCCTCCAAATAAAGACTACTCTGGTTTTCAATGTTTTCATTGTGATAATATAGGACACATTGCCCAAAATTGTCCTATGAAGAGGCAAGAATATAAGAAAAGGATTAACAAAAAAAAGAAAATTCATGCTCATATATCTGTGTTGAGGCCTGGAAAATCACAAGCGGCAATAGTAAGGGATTCTCCCCAACCAACGTTCCCAACTATCCCATTGACTGTTTGGTGTAGGGAATCCATCCGGTTTGCGGTCCGGCTACCGTAGGTCAAGTGACAAAACAAAGGCTTTACTGGTTGCGTCCCGGTCTACCGAGTTTTTGTGTTTTGACTTAAGATATGAAATGCAAGTGCCTAACTAAATGCAGGAAGCAATCACAATGTGATGCGCAGGTTCTTACCTTTCATCTTAGGGCTCGCAAACATTCAAAATCACATACGACAATAAAATAAACTATTTATCTAACTATCCCTAGGGAGCAGAATTAGCATTTAATGGTGAGTAATACATTTTGTACGTGCATAATGAAGAATTACAGATAGCTGATACTTCATTCAAGACACATGAACAATTATGAATATTCAAATAACCAGATAGCCGATCATTTTATAAGCAACATTTCTTACTCACAGTGGAAGAAATCCTGACGATACTGAAGAACATTTAACAAAAAACATAGGTTCAGGAAATTAAACATTCTCACAGTAAATGAAACATGGCTGAAAATTAAATAGTTCCTCTTCAGCATTATTCCTTGAGTTGCATTGATACATTCCACATTTCACTCTCTCCAGCGGGAAAACTTGCAGTTTTTCTTTGCAAAATGAAATAGTTCCTCTTACAAGCAAACATTACAAAATTCTCTCGGGAAAAATCCCTTTCTCATTCCTACTTTCCAATATTTAAACTACAATTTGCGACCTTTGGGCTGCCTCCTCTGTCCCCCTCTCAGCTTCCCAACGCTTCGAATTCTTTACGAACTATTGAGTAACTAACAGATCTTCAGGTTCCATTTCTCTGTTCCCATTCACGTTGTCCTTTCTTTCGCTTGTCCTTCTAGCCTCGGTTCGATCTACGCCGAAACGCTTAGCTATACCTTTATGCCATTGTAGTTCCACCAATCCCTTAGATCCACCTGCACAAAAATAGAGATGCATCATTTATCGAATTTATGTTACAAAACAGAACAGCACGTTATACCCTTGAAACGGCTGAACCATGAAGAAGACTGGGGATATCCCTAACATCGGAAAGGTGGGCCAACTAGTAGGTTGGAAGGCTATTAATAGGATGTCGGAGAGATAGTACATCGGAGGATAAACGGTTTTTTCATCCCAAATGGCGGACGATACAAAGGCTAAATACAAGCGATGAGGGCAGGAGGAGGCTTAGTCGGACATTGGCAGACATTAGAATCGGAAGTTAAAGGGCTCTCCCAGCTGCAACGGCGGACAAGTCAGGGCTACGGCCAAGCGGTTGAAGGTTAATATGAATCAGCCATTCGGGGGATTTAGACTTCGGATGCTCTCTAGCTCTTCTCAGCCGCAACGGCGGAAAGGTAAAGGCTCTGGACAAGCGATTAAAGACAAAATGAATCGGACATTGGTACGATTTGACTTCGAATGTAAATAACAACTTCAGAAGCCGCAACGGCGGATAGGAGAAAGGTTAAGACTTCCGACCAATGGAAAAACTTGGAAAAACTAAATGCTTCAGTCAGCTACGACCATTTAACAAAGGATGGTGAACTGTCATACCTCCATAATGGTGACCACAGCAGAGTTAACTGGTTTGATACGCAAAACAAAAATAAAAGTTACAACTCACCATAAACTTCATCGCAATCAGAATCTGAACCTTGGTCAAGAATTAAGCTTTGTAGTTATTAAAAAATAAAACATAGATCAATACTCAAAAGATTCAACGACCAAACGAAAATCATGAGGACAGGTCCCGAATTTAAGAAATTTGGGGAGGAAAGTTGCAGCTGCAACAATCTGAAGATGAGGATGAAGAAGAGGAAGAAGAAGGACCTCCAATAAAGCAAGCAAGAGAAGAATATGCAGAAGAGTATGTACTATTCTTTGCACTCTCTGGGTCTGTAACACATGGAGAAGACACCTGGCTTATTGATAGTGGTGCTTCAAAGCACAAGATGGGACAAAAGAAAACTTTGTCCAAACTTGAAGAAAAGAGCTCTCCTGAGAAAGTATCCCTAGGAGATGACTATCAATATCCAATCAAAGGAGCTGGTGAAGCAATCTACAAACTTGATTCAGGTAATCTCCTAAAGATGAAAGATGCATTATATGTACCTGGTCTAAAGAAGAACTTACTTTCTATCTCAGCTTTAGATAAGAGAGGATTGAAAGTTGTTTTCATAGATGGTCAAGTACTCATCTGTCCCAAAGGAAATAATATTGAAGATGCAATCATCATTGGTGAAGAATAAGGAGGCTTGTATAAAATAAAGGGGCACTCAGAAACAACCTTTGTTCATGAATCCACTAACCCTAGTGAACTATGGCATAGAAGGCTTTCCCACATTAATTACAAGGCTCTACCTCATGTGAACAAAGTAGTGATTGGATTACCAAACATGAATATCAAGCATGAAGGCATTTGCAAAGGATGTGCAAAGGGAAAGAACATCAAGAATCCATTTCCCAAGAGAGAAACAAAAATGAAAGGTACGTTGGAATTGATTCATTCAGATGTATGTGGTCCAATGTATTCTACATCCTTAAGTGGATTTGAATATTATATCAAATTTATTGATGACTATTCAAGAAAGACTTGGATCTACTTCTTGAAAGCAAAGAGTGAATTGTTTGAGAAATTCAAAGAGTTCAAAGCCTTGATAGAGAATCTTTCAGACAAGAAAATAATGACACTCCAATCAGACAATGGAGGAGAGTATACCTCAAAAGAGTTTGAATCCTTTTGCAAAGATGTTGGGATCAAGAGGGAACTAACTACTCCCTACAATCCTCAATAGAATGGGGTTGTGGAAAGAAAGAACAGAACCATCATGGAGGCAGTGAAGATAATGATATATGATCAAGATCTTCCAATGCATCTATGGGAAGAAGCAGCAAAAACTGTTGTGTATGTACAGAATAAAATATCTCATAGTTCTCTTGGATTCAAGACTCCAGAAGAGATGTTCATGGGAAAGAATCCCGAGGTTAGTCACCTCAAAATATTTGGTTGTCCAATATATATTCATATACCAAAAGAGAAAAGAACCAAGTTGGACCCTTCCAGAAAGAAGGAGATATTTGTTGGATACTGTGAAGTATCCAAGGAATTCAAAATTTACATTCTTGGATTCCATCACATGGAAATCAGTCGAGATGTGACATTCTATGAAGAGGAATCCCTCAAGAGATCCAGGAAGTTCCAACATGAAGAAGAGACACCTCCTAGAAATAAAGAAACTACATGTCTCCCTGAAGAAGAAACTCCTGAAGAACATGATATGGTAGAACCACAAGAACCTCCTACAATGGAGATGTCATGAAAGAGAAAGCCTGCTTTGAAAAGAGAGATTATACAAGAGGAAGAAAGATATGGGGCTCCTAAAGGATACACAAGGGAAAGAAATAAACCTAATACTTTTTCCAACTATGTAGCTTTGATGTGTGATCTTGTAGATCAAGAACCTACAAACTACGAAGAAGAGATACAGAATAAAAAATGGGTAGACGTAATGATTGAAGAATACCAGTCAATAATGAAGAATGATGTATGGGATATAGTTCCCAAGCTAGAAGGAAAGAGTGTAGTATCCTCCAAATGGATCTACAAGATAAAGAATGCAACTAACATAAGTATAAAGAAATATTTGTGGCCAGATGTTTCTCTCAAAAAGAGGGAATTGATTATGAAGAGAAATTTTCCCCAGTAGCACGACATACTTAGATTAGAGCTATCATGGCACTTGCGACCATGATGAAGTGGGACTTACACCGGATGGATGTGAAAATGGCCTTCCTAAATGGTGTGATTGAAGAAGAAGTATACATAGAACAACCACAAGGATTTGAATTTGAAGATAGACATACTCAAGTATGCAAGTTGAAGAAGGCCATGTATGGCCTAAAACAAGCTCCTCGAGCTTGGTATGGAAGGATAGATAGTTTCCTAACAAGAATGGGATTTACCAAGAGTAAATATGATCCTAACCTTTACCTCAAGGTTATAGAAGATGAACTTGTCATACTACTATTATATGTGGATGATTTATTTTTGACAGGGAATGAGAAACAGATTATGGAAAGCAAGAATAAACTTGCAAAATAATTTGAGATGAAATACCTTGGGTTAATGCATTATTTACTAGGTCTGGAAGTATGCCAAAGTTCAGAAGGAATCTTTCTCAACCAAGGAAAGTATGCAATGTAGATATTAAAAATATTTGATATGTTGGAATGCAAAGCCATGGCCACACCCATGGATTCCAACCTAAAGTTGTTAGCTGATGACTCATTAGAGTTAGTGGATGTGACTCAATACAAACAGATCATTGGGTCATTAATGTACTTAAAAAACACCAGACCTGACATTTGTTTTGCTATGAACACTCTGAGTCAATATCTAGTTCAACCTAGACGGGTTCACCTGGTAGCTACAAAACATGTGATGAGATAACTGAAAGGGACTATAGACTTTGGTGTATACTATGATGGTAGTCATGAGTAAATATTGTATGGCTATACAAATGCATATTGGGATGGAAGTATCTTAGATAGGAAAAGCACATCAGAATGATGTTATCGTCTGGGATCTGCTATGATTTCATGGTTTAGCAGAAAATAGTGCAGTGTTGCTCTTAGGACAGCCGAAGCAGAATATATAGGAGCTTGCTCTGCTAGTTGTGAAACCATATGGCTTCGAAATTTTATGTTAGGGTTATTCAACCTAGAGTTGGATACTACCATGATTCTATGTGACAACCAAAGTTGTATAAAGATGACAGAGAACCCAGTGTTCCATGACAGATCAAAGCACATATAAATCCAGTATTTATACATTCGATATATGATGCAGAAGGGAGCCATAAGGCTCCATTATGTGAGTACCGATGAACAAGTTGTCGATGTGCTAACGAAGCCTCTGTCTTGAGTAAATTTCGAACACTTTCGAGACAAGCTTGGTGTTGTTCGGAAAGACCTTCCTTGAAAGAGGGATTAGTGATGTTGTAGTGGGATTGTATCATCCCTTGGCACTTTCCCTAAAGTGATCCGGTGGCCTCAGTACTTGAGAATGAAGAGGGATTGTATCATCTTGGGACATTTGTCGAGAAGTGATCCATTGACCTTGGTCCTTAAGAATGAAGACAACTTGTATCATCTCGGGACATCTGTCCAAAATAGATCGAGTGACTTCAGTCCTAGAGAATGTAGTGGGATTGCATCATCCTTGAACTTTGGTTCAGAAAGGTATCTAGAGGCTTCAGTCCCTAAGAATGTGGCAGGATTACATCATGCTTGAACTTCGGTTTAGAAAGGTATCCAAAGGCTTCAGTCCTTGAGAATGTGCCAGGATTGCATCATCCTTGAACTTCAGTTCAGAAAAGTATCTGGAGGCTTCAGTCCCCTAGAATGTGGCAGGGTTGCATTATCCTTAAACTTCGGTTCAAAAAAGTATATGAATGCTTCAATCCCTGAGAATGTGGAAGGATTGCATCATCCTTGAACTTCGGTTTAGAAAGGTATCTAGAGGATTCGGTCCCTGAGAATGTGGTAGGATTGCATCATCCTTGGACCTAGTCCTACAATGACAGGGACTGATTATCCCATAATCAATCCGATGACTTCGGTTGTTGAGAATGTGGTAGGATTGTATCTTCCCTGGACTTAGGTCCAAAAGTGATCCGAAGACTTTCATATTCATGTTGTGGATTGCAGGTTGTTGATGATGATGACGTACTAATTGAAAGATTAGAGTGTGATGATGATGATGTACTGATCGAAAGATCAAAGTATGATGATGATGTTGTTGTTCAAAAATTCAAAGTATGATGATGATCTTTCTGATGTTGCTGATCGAAAGATCAGAATATGATGAGGATGATGTTGCTGCTTGAAAGGTCAAAGTGCTGAAGATGTTGTTGCTGATCGAAAGGTCAAAGTGCTGAAGATGTTGTTTCTGATCGAAAGGTCAAAGTACTGAAGATGTTGTTGCTGATCGAAAGGTCAAAGTGTTGTTGATGATGTTATTAGTCAAAGTGGTCAAAGTGTTGCTATCATTGAATATTGAAGATGAAGACTATATGATGTTGAAAAGCTTCCAATGATTTATAGACGTGTTACCCTGATGATGTTGATGATGTCCTCTATCTCTCTCCTACTATTGTTATTGTTGATGTTGTTGTAGAATACCCTTCTCATTAAGGGGGAGTGTTGAAATATTGTAACTTTGAAGAATATTCTATATGTATCTTTTGTGGTCTTTGATGGTCTTATCGGGAGAACCACTTGTATTTTTTTATACCCCGATGTTTCTAATCGGGAGAACTAATAAGAGTCATGAGGAAGTCCCCTAAAAATGTAAGTTGGGTCATTAGCACCCCAGTTGTGGTTACTTGAGCCTACATGATTAAATTAGGATTACTTGAGCCTACATGACTGAATTAATTATTAAGTGAATGAATGAATATAAATAGAGGTGTGGCACTCCTCGTTTGGAACACACACACTCACTTTTGTAGTGCATTAGTGAAGGAGAGAGAAGTAGATGGAGAAGGAGGAGGATCAGTCTTTTGGTTTTACCTTTTATCTTTTTGGGGCATCTATATTGAGGAAGCTTTTGCTGGGTTTTTCCCTTTAGGCCCAGGATAAATCTATGTTGTTCTTGTCATACTGTTTCTTTCAGGGATAATTTTAGGGGAGAATTTTATCCCTGTGGGCTATTTTTCCATATTTTTCTACCCAAAAGAATTCGCCATTTTGCATTTTTTGAAGCCCTGTTTTGCCCAATTTTGATGTGGTAAAAAATTTTCACCCTAAAAATCACCAAATTATTATATAAATGATATAAAATTCTTGGAAATTAAAATATTTTTTGAAAAATATCGCTAATCATTTTATAGTTGGCATTTTAAGAATTGGTAATATTCACCAACATTTATACACTTTTAAATAAGTATGGCTCCTTAAAATGATCCCTGTACTTTCTTTCAGTGATCCTGTTTATATGCTTTTGTTATGAAATTGAAATGAAATACTAATGATCTAGCTTAGCATATGGAATTTTAACATTGTCCATACTGTGGTCCATAAGACTATCCATGAGAATCTCCATAAGGTGTCCCATGGGATATCCCATGAGAATGTCCATAGTTATGGATATGGGGAACTCCTTGAGATGGACCATAAGACGATCCAGAAATAGGGATATGACCTCCCAACACAATAGGAGGTACTTGAATTTGATATACTACCGTGCGAGCAGTCACAGTACGAACATGGATAGTAGTGATATTACGGCCCAAAGGACCACATGAATGAGGGGGAGGAAGGGTTGTGAAAAACGCATTCGAAGGAGTAGGGTTCGAGGACGAAGGGACATGTGAAGGAATGTAAGTTGTGTTCCCAATGGTCACTCGTCTCGGTTCTAGTATCCACATATGATTACTAACACTAGGTCTAGGATGAAGATGTGAGGTTGCTTCCACCGCTGGGATGGAAGGTGCAATGTGAATGGTGCTTCCAAATCTCTCTGCATGGAAAGGAATAGGAGTGCCCCCAGGCGTAGTGCTAGGTTCAACTTTTGACTCAACATGATGTGTCAGATTGGGTGCGGGGATATCAAACATTCCATAATGAACATGACTAGTGCTTGTGGGTTCATAATGAGTCTCGCCACCTGGTAACCAATACCGACTACCTGTGAATGAGGGATCATAAAAAGATTGTGAAGGTATTTCTGGTGAAGGATCATATACAGGAGTAGGATATTCCTCCCCAACCTCATGAGGTGGAGAGGACATCTCTAGATTCTCATCATCATGATCTCCCATAGTGCAGTGAATCAAAGTGAGAAGTAGTCTGCTCGGACTATCTGTTTCTCTCTCCCAAAGGAGGAGGAGACATGGAAGGTGGAAGTCCTTCTAAATGACGATAATGGTGAAGTGCCGCACCCAAATCCACAATGACTCAAAAAAATGAAAATACTCGATCTAATTATGCAAACCATAGGAAAAATAGCGTGCACAAAGCACACACTTATAAAATGTAAATCCAAATCGCAAGAAAACAAGGGTAGGATATGTGAGCTCCCGAATGAAGCAGGTATGTCTCACCTAAGAGAGCCTTGAGACTCCCATACACAACAAGAAGAGGTTCGTAACCAATTATAGTGGCCCTCAGCTTCAACACATATAGCGATTGTGCTGTCTGACCCCCACTTGGCTAGGACACTTACAGAATAACCTCTGCAAAGTACCCCCTCGATAACCTAGGTAAGGAAACTAAGGTCACCTCAATATAATCAATTCTCAGGTGGACAGTCATAGACGGTATTGACCGTATGAGCAGGGTAGAAAAGCCTGAAACTCTCGAAAGAGCCCCCAGATACAAATACAATCCTGGAAATATATCTCATGCTACTCAGTTACAACCAGGGGTCATCCCAATCATAAGTACTCGTGCTACCTCGTGCTTAACTCCCTTGTAAGAGGAGGATCCTGAGAACACTAATTATATAAAGGAATTTCACACTCTCACCTAGACAGACACATAAATGTTTTGTTTAGTGGTCTTGGAGAATTTACTCAGAATGAGCTATTCCAAGACCCTAAAACCTAGTCTTGTTGGTGCACCCTATAAAATAAAAGAGTGTAATTCATTTTATTATGTGTTTATTTTAATTGGCTTGTTACTGAAAGGGAAAATGGTTGTGCAAGTAATGATGTTATAATGCAACAAGAAGTAAAATGCACACCTAACAATCAATGCAAATGCATTGTGTCAAATGAAGAACATGGTATGCTACTACGTGAAGTGCAAAATTTTCCTTCAAATGAATATGCAATCATTCCTATATGAAAATCTGACTAATACTCTCCAAGCAAACCTAATGCAAGTACCATGCAAATGAAAAATGTAAACAATGCATAACGATGCAAAAAGCAAATGTTTTTGTATTTTTTGAATTAAATGATATAAAAAGAAAAGGTATGACTCTACAACCCTCAGACTCTGCAAGCACTACCAGACAGCACCCAAGAAAAGCACCAAGGTAAAAGAGACCTAATGCACTAATCCGAAAACAAAAAATAGACAATGAAATGATAAGAACATTTTCAAAAAATTTAAACTAAAAATCATCTCTGGTCAGAAACAGGGGTGTATACAAACTCCAAAAGCATCCAAGAAGACTCGGCAATTATCCAAACTCACCCAACAACACTTAATCTTTCCCCAAAAGGAAAAAATTAGGGCATAGGTGACTTTTTGCAGTAAATCCATGTATATACGTGACTATTCTAGGAAAACCCATGTGTACATGTGACTCTGAAGGCAAAAACCGTGTACAGGAAGAAAAAGAGATAAAAAGAAGGAAAACAGACAAGCTGAGACAAAATTTACTCCTATAAGACACTACTAGGAAAAAATGCCCCCAGACCCGATTCAGAAACAAAGAAATCAGAGAAATTCAAGAACATTGAATGCGGACAAAACCCCCAAAGGAAATGACTAGGAACTCCCCAGTATGGTCGCCAATTCTGTTACGGAGAAAAATTCCTATGGATTGGGGTGTACCACAATAGACAGAGTAACCACATAAATCAATCCCTTCCAAATATGCAAGAGAAATAAAGCATCTAACACTAAAGGATCTCGAAACATACCTTATTCCAAATGGTTGATGTAGATCCTCGTTGAGCTTTTCCAATCCTGCTTGTGTTAACAATTTGCTCTCTCCACAATCAGAAAACAAGACAAGCATTCTATATAATGGTCTTAGACCTACTATAGCATATATAATCAATAATGTATAAGCAATTCAAATCATCCATGCATTCAATATTCATTTAAATAGACATCATTGGACAAGAAAAGATATTTCTATTAATATAAATCTGAGATTACATGAATGATAACCTTTGTCGGCATGTCTACGAACTGGAGAAACTGAGTCCTCCACCTGGGCCTCCACCACCTCAATCCTCCATCTCTCAATAGCAAGCTCATAAGCAAAGGAAATCTTGGGAAGAACACCAAGTGCTCCAAGGGACAAAGGGATGCAGACTCAAGTATAAGCAAGCTACGGCAACAATGGACTATAGTTTTCTTGCTCTTCAATTCCTCCTCTTCAATGTATCCAAAGTGTTCCTTATATACTGCTTCAATGGGGTAATGGAAGGTCAAATCCGAGCGATCTCGAGGCATATGGAAGGCTGGGAGACAAGTGACTCGGATCCACATCAAGGAAAACATGAAAAATATTTGGCCTTTTGCACACAACCCGATGTACATGGATTTAAGGGTTATATCCACGTGTATACGTGAGAAATGGTTTAAAAGTCACGTATAGAAAATAATAGGTGTTTTTAGGGATGTTCTTGGAAACATCAAAGGTACAAAAATATTCCATGGGGTCCAAAGAGTCTATAGAGGGACAGGGAAGGCCATAAATGTGTGATCCACCTTGTGTGGTAAAATCAGCTGTAACATTAATCATGTCTATTGTATATCAAATACCTATGAATTTATATTAAAACAACCTATACCTAGTCTTGAATTTGAAATCTAACTGATCTCTAAAAATAGAAACAATGACAACCCCTTCTGCACAGTTCGTAGCAATACTAACAATTGGCGCAGGTGCTTAATTTGGTCTGCACTTCTGCATTAGTTTGCATGCTAGGAGCTCTACAGTGAAGCGAATGTTCTGGTGTCAGATTGTCGAGGTTTGATACCCTCGCTTTCCTTTCGTCAGGCCGAAGAGGTCCTTCATGTACTACGTCAGCTTCGTGTCCTCATGCTTTCCGACGAACTCAATGCTAGGGTCAGGCCCTTCCTTTGGTAAGCTTGTAATCCTGTGAATGAGCTCTCCATAAATGGCAACACGCTGACTTCCTATCCATAGGTTGCCATCATGCACCAACACCAATAGCTACTTGACCACTATGGTAACCTACGTACTATGACCAAAGTGGGGGGCATTCAGCATCTTTAGCAGGCCAGCTTGCTCCAAGCCAGCATCCCACTGTTTCACTTCCAATAACGTCATACTGGTCTCTGGATAATGGACAGATTGCAGGTATTTCCCTGGTGTGAACTACAAAAATTTCTCACGATCATTGGTATCGTGGTCTGCATACTTAAGCCGGTAGACTTTCCCTGTCATCGTTTCGACCAAGTGCACACCCTATGGCAGCAAAGGGGTGCGTAATGTGAACTTGCCTATTTGTCGAGGTGGCTGAACTCCTGGTCGCATAGGCAAAAGATATGGTGGACACTACGGTGCAACATTCTCATCCTCACTAAGGTCTTCAAATTCTCTGGAAGGATTCATCACGGGATCCTCTGGTGTCTTTCCTGATGGCTTGTTCCTTTCTTTGTTCTGCTTCGAATGAACTTCTACCTTATATTTCTTTCTGTTTGATCGCATCTACATTGGCTGACTCAGCGATGGGGGAGTTTCTTTGTGAGGTGGAGAGGCAGGTGGATTTATCATAAGATTCTGCAAACCCCTCTCTCTGAATTCTCTCAACAATTTCTGAACTTCATGATCAGCTGACATGGACTGAACTGTAAAACTCAAGAAAATGCGTAATGCGAACTTCGCAGATCTAGGTGTCTTCTTATAGAATCCAACGACCAAATATGCCATAACTGTGCATTAAAGACACCAAATCTGATAGAGCTACTGTAGATCTTGCCCAAATGACGCTAGATTTCCTCAAAATCTCATCATTACAGGCAGTTAATGTAGTTAATGTACCAGCGCCGCCAAATATGGTTTTTTCCAATGGTCACATTTTTAGCTTTGACACACCTTTCATCTTCGGAACTACCACTAACTTCAGCTTCGCCACAACAAGGACCTTCAACACCATATTGACCTTTGACCCACGACAGAATTTCTTCCACAACCTTCGACACTTCTAACAATCTGCCATATCTTCTCTGAGAACAGCTTCATTACAGTCTAGTACCCAATTTCAACTATTCTTGGTACTTAGACTCTTCTTCTTGCTATTACTTTGGGTCATAGGGTACAGGCTTGTCCCTGTACTTCTTTAATCTACTGCCATTCACCATGGAGGGCAAAATTTCTCCATTCAATTTAGCTAACTGAACTGCACCACCATGAGTAACTTTCTGAACTATGTATGGTCCTTTCCAATGTGTCTTGAACTTACCTGGGAACTTCATGAATTTACTGTCATACAAGAGAACAAGATCACCATTCTGGAACTGCTTCTTCTTAATGTGTCTATCATGCCATGCTTTTTCTCTAGCTTTCTACACTTGCTGTAGGAAACCTGCAATGAATCTATCTTCTTCTAGTTCCAGTATCTTCACCAGCCTTTCATTTAACATACCTGGGTTATCCATCCCTATGAAGGCAGATATTCTGAGGCTAGGAACAATGTACTCCATGGGCATAACTGCTTCTTGTCCATATACCAGCCTAAAGGGTGTATGGCCTGTCAAATTCTTGCAAGTGGTTCTATAAGCCCATAATACTATTGGAATTCTAAGATCCCAATCATTTTTGTTAACATTGCAAACCTTTGTCAGAGCGTACTCAAGAATCTTATTAAAGGATTCGACAGTTCCATTTGCTTATGGATGGTAGGCAATACTCTTCTGATGATATACTTGAAATTCTTCTGTCAATGTTTCAATAGTCTTATTCAGAAAATGTGATCCTTGATCACTCATAAGAATTCTAGGAAATCCAAACCTTGACAAAATATTATCGAATATGAACTTCGCAAGTGTAGCAGTGCTACAGTCCGAGACTGGTTGAGCTTCAGCCCAACGAGTAAGGTAATCAGTGGCTGTAATAATGTATCTTACTCCAGATTTCTTTGCAGGGGATTGATTGGTCCAAAAAAATCAATAGCACACTTGTCAAATTCTTGTAAAGTTACCTGTGGAACCAGAGGCATCTCATCCCTCCCGGATGGTTTTCCTGTCCTCTGATAGATATCACAGCTGTTGCAATACTCTCTTGCATCCTTATGAATCATAGGCCACCACAATCCTACTGTTAGAATATTCTATGTCGTAGCTTTTCTTGCATAATGACCTCCTGCTGCTCCAGAATGCGCCTCAACCAAAATCAATGGCTTTTCATGCTCCAAGACACATCTGTGCAGTATTTCATATGGTCCCATCTTATATAGTTGTCCTGCTATCAAGGTAAAGTCAGTTGTTCTAACCACCAGCTGCTTCTTCTATTGTGTTGTCATCTCCGAGGGTGCAAAACCTGTAGACAAGTACTGAACAATATCTTGAAAATAGTCATCAACCATTTGGATGGAAAACAACTAGGCATCAGGAATACCTTCATCCAAACTAGTGGGTTCTTCTCCTGAATCGAGCCTGAACAAGTGGTTAGGTCCTAGGTTAAGTCTTCCTGGCTTAACTATGATCTCAAAGTCATACTCCTGAAACAAAATCAGCCTTCTTCATATCCTTCCACCTAACACAGGCTTGTTAACCAAATACTTCAAAGTAGAATGGTCAGTGAACATCTTAAAAAGAGATCCTAATAGATAATGTAAAAACTTCTGCAAGGCATAAACCATAGCTAGACCTTCTTGTTCTGTCATAGTATAATTATTTTCTGCTGTGGACAATTTTCTACTTGCAAAAGCAATAGGGTGATCAATATTACCTTCACCTGACTGAGCCAATACTACACCTAAAGCAATGGAGGATGCATCGACATGAACATGAAACTCCTTATTCCAGTCAGGGAATACTAAGATAGAGGCAATTACCATCATTTATTTCAAAATGTCCAAGCTTTCCTGACATTCAGATGTCCATTCAAACTTAATATCTTTCTTCAATTTCTTTTCCATAGGGGCTGTAATCTGAGCATATCCTTTAATGAATTTCCTGTAATATCCAGTATGACCAAGTGTAGTGCGAAGTTGCTTAACAAAATTCGGAGGTGGAAAGTTCATAATAATGGCTATCTTCATAGGATCCACCATCAATCCTTGCTTGCATACAATGTGACCTAGCATAATTCCAAAAGGTGCACAAAAGATACACTTCTTCAGGTTCAATGAAATCTGATGCTATCTACACTTCTCTAGCATAAGTCTTAAACTGGCTATATGATCTTTTAATAAACCAAAGATACTCCAATCATCAAAGTAAACTTCCAAGAACTTATGAATAAATTCCTTAAATGCAGATATGACTACTCTGGAAAACATAGCAGGTGCATTCTTCAATCCAAAGGGCATAACAGTATACTGAAAAATTCTCATTTCTGTAGCGAAGGTTGTTTTATGTCAATCCTTTGGAGAAATTCTGATCTGATGGTAACCTGAAAATCCATCAGTGAAAGAATACACTTATTGACCTCTGACATTGTCTAAAACTTCATCTGTAAAGGGAGTAGGGAAAGGATTATGTAAACAGGCATCATTCAGCTTCCTCAGATCAACACAGATTCTGATTTCTACCTTGGTCTTCTTTTCTTGTACCACCATAGGGCTGACCCATTCAGACTCTTCGACAGGCTCAATGATTCCTACAGCGAGCATCTTATCTAGCTCCATCCTAAATTTTTCTTTATACTTAGGGTTCAGCCTATAAGGGCGCTGCTTCACAGGCTTTGCATCAGGTTTCAAAGGTATTTTTATCACTCCTATACCACCAAGGATACCTCTCATTTCTGAGAACTTCGTCAAAAATAAGTCCTGATACTCATGGAGGAGTTCAGTCACTTTGCTCACCATTTCTTCGTCCCAATAATCTCCAATGGTAGCATACTTAGGCATTTCTTCTGATCCAATGTTTACTTTCCTTCTCTTCAAGGGCTGAGTTACTTCAGGTGCTTCGACTACTGGTCCATGTTGCGAGGGTCATCATATTCATCAATGGCAAGGTTATAACATTCTACTGCATTATCTTCTTGTTCCTTCCAATCAGGTTGGTGCTCGGCTATTTCTTTACCATCAAACACCTTGGTATGAATCACCCTAATAGCTGCGTCCAAAGCAGGGCAATCCTCATTAAGAAAAAATGTGAGCACAAAACTATTGATAAGGCTTACCCAACTTACTGTACCATGGCAAAGCTCCACCTCCGCATACCAATTCTTTGCTACAGGTTCCAGAGTGTGTACAAACCTATGTACCCATTCTTCATAAGGTACATGCTTCCATGCTTCATAACACTGTTCCAAATGTTCCTAAGGGCTAGTGTTACCATTAAATATTCTTCGCACCTCCTGAGGTTGATCCATGAATCTTAGGTGAAGAAAATTTTGACAAGCTCTCCAACTATGAATATAATTTTTATGACCATTCCACCATCTGGCAGCTGCGGCTCTGAATACTAAGTTTAGAGTCTCCATTTTTTGTGAATCTGGTACTTGTTCTGAGAATTGTACAATAAAATATTCTGGGTCTTTCAAGCCATCAAAAGTAGGCAATATGTTTGTTTGTGAGCCAACCCATCTAATAGACTTAGTAATTTTTGCACGTAGATGTCCATTAAGCTCATAAAATCTATTCTACCAATTCTATAGACCTTCGTCTGAATCAGTCATGGAAGAACTGTCACACTGCCAATCCATTATGCCTTCAGTAGTAGGGTTAACATAGTCTTCTTCTTTAGCTATGATGTTGTAAATATGATCCAAAACATCCTGATCTTGATTTCTGACTGGCTCTGTATACCTTTCTCCTTGAGAAGGGTCCAATGGTACTATGAATCTCAAGCCTTTTCCTTCAAAAGTCATATGTCTGTTCTTAAGGTTGATTATTGCATCATTGTTTAGTGTCCATTCAATTCCTAGCAATACTGGATAGGGGTTTCTATCATCAATTATTTCAATGACTTCAAAATATGCTAAGGTATTGACTCCATCAATGTCTACTGGTACACTAGGGAATATTCCCAAGGGCACAATCTTCTGCTGATTAGCTAATCTCAGCTGTATAGGGGACCATCCAAGCATAGGTCTTCCCATTTGTTCCCATGTCTGCCTAGTTAGGACATTCACTTCTGATCCTAGGTCTAGAATAATATCAGTCATATCATAATCTCCTATCTGAGCATGCAATCTCATTTCTCTTCCAGTCCTTCTAACTCTATTAACATTTTTTCCTCTATCAGAGCTTCGCTGAGGTTCGCAAGACGCAATAAATTTCTGTAACTCATTCAAAGCATTCTGATTTCTTAATAGCTTCATACAACTCTGTAAAAATGATGTTAGTGTACTTACTTGATCTGGCAAAGCTTCTTGAAACTGCAACTGCTGTTGATGTTGTTGTGTAGTTGCTACTGATGTTCTCAGGTCAGCAAAGTCTTTTTTAGCTTCCATAAATGTTCCTTTTTCTCTTCCAACATCGAAGATGGGAATTTTTTCTAGGGTCTTACGGACCCAAGCCTCATCAGGTTGTTTCTCCTTAGTTTGCACTTGCGTTGTAGCTCCACTCCTTGTAACAACATTAATGGCTGGGACAGGTCTTTTCTCCATAGCAATCATCTGAACATTCTGAATAGGAGCGCCATTTATTTCTTGTATCTTAGCTATCAACTGTGGGCATTGCTCAATCACATGATCGACTACTCTGCAATATCGACATGTCATAGCTGGGTTCTGACAGTATCTAGAGACAGGTCCTGCCTAATTACAGTTATAGCAAATAACCTGGCCTCGACCTCTTCCAAGATTACCACCACGACCATGACCTCTGAAATTACCTCGACCTGATGTATTACCATGATAACCCTATCCATCATTGCCTTGTGCATCGGGTTGCACCCTATAAGCATCATAGGTTCTCTCTCTCATGAGGTCAAAGGTGCGACATTCATCTTCGTTGTGTCCAACTGACTTACAGAACTTGCAGTAGGGATTCTTAGGTACTTGAACATATCTCTGCAGCAGGTAGCAATCTTCAGGTCGATGCTGGCCGATTAATCTACAAATCTCACAATATAGGACATTAGGGTTAAACGGATTCGGTGCACCAGTATTCAGATAGTTTCTTAGTGCAGGGCACTGTTCTTTGTCATGACCTTCTATCTTACATCGTGTACACCAAACCTCTTCGCGAGTAGCTTTCCCTTTCTTCATGTCGCGAAGCTCCAAAGCCATTTCTGCTAACTGTGCTTGTATTTGGGCTATTCTAGAGTTATCTCTGATAGGAGTTGTTTCAAGTTTCATGGCAATTTCCAATGCCTCTTGTTGATCGGCAACCTTTTGTTGCATAAGTGGAGTCCTGATATGAGGCAGCCGTTCTGCAATGAACCATTCTTTATGATGTTCTGGTCCAATAGTGAAACTAACTTGATCCAACAAAACCTTGAACCTCTGATCAAAGTCCCAAACTGATTCACCTCACTTCTACTGAATTTCCTTTCGTTCAGTTATAGACTGCGACTCTGATTTATGCTTCTTAAATTCTTTAATCATTGCTTTTTTAATATTAACCAAGACATAGTTCTGAGTAATGGAAAACTTCATGAACCAGGTCAGAGCTCGGTCTCTGAAAGAGGTGACCAGCTGTGTTGCTCTTGTATTCTGATCCATAATATTCTTAGCAGTCCAAACAGCTTCGCATAGGAACCAAAACTGCTCTGGATCCTCTGATCCAGTTCCTCTAAAGACTGGGAGTTTGATACCATCATTTACATGGGCCATAGTGGATCGAGGGGGGGGGGGGACTTATTGAGGTAGACTGACCTGCAATCTGATTCAATAAGCAATATGTGTTTTTCAGCCAAGAGAATTTTAATTTTCAGACTAAGTGAATTCAGGTACTAACCCCTTGGTCCTTTGAAGAACTGTCTTTCTGCTTCACTGAAAGAAGTATGTGTGTCGATGGTGAACTCTGTCACAAATGCTTCAAGGGTTCGCATTGTCCAGAAGTCAACAGCTCTAGATACCACATTGTTCACTCTTTTCAACAGCTTAATTCTTTCCGGGGTCCAGGCAGGAGACTAATCTTCTTGGAATTTTGTCCTTCTTTTTGTCAACCTGGATAACCACTGGTGCAATTCTATGTGGATACTACCAAAGAAAATTTCATAAATATCTGAAAAAACGTACCTTTGCGAAAAGTCATTTGAGCTATGACGAGGATCCTTATTTTCTTGTTCAGCAAATTTCAGATAGGTGTCTTCAATCCAATCACCAATTTATTTTACTGAGGGACTCCAAAACATGTCCCTCGAGGTACGACGTAGATCCCTCTTGAGTAGATACTGGTTCAACCAGCAACTGAACCAATTTGTTGGGTGTTTGGGCAGACCCGGGTTCTTATACTTTTATTTACCAACCAACAAAGAGACCCACAGTGTTGGCCCTTTTGGCAACAACCTGTGAGCAGGTTGCAGTCTCACCCGAAACAGCTATGGGGTGCCGCAGAATCAGGTTTCTGCAGGAAAAAGAGGGATATTATTGTACCTTTAGCCTTAACAAATATTAATCATACAACACAGAGCTTCTACATTCACTTAATTAGCTTCACAGTTTAGATAAATAGATAGTTACTTGCTCAACCCTTAACTGGAAATTCACAGCGAAGTTAATTATTAACAATATATCTTACTTATCATTCACCTACTTATCAATTGTATAAAACAAAATAGCACAAAACATAAAGGAGCCACCACAACACAAGATCTACGTGGTTCACCCCCAGTGTAGGGGCTACGTCCACAGAACTACATTTTTATTCAACTCTTTACAAACAACAGTTCTGATCTATGCACTCGGCTATAGATCTCTGTGCACTCAGCTGCAGATCTTCTCAACAACGCAAAATTACGCACTTAGCTGCAGAACCTTCCTCTGAACTATGCACTCAGCTACAGAGGTCGTCCACGCACACAGCTGGGACTTAACCTTAACAAAACCCTCTGCGCACTCAGCTGCAGAAGTCGTCCACGCACACATCTGGGACTTAACCTTAACAAAAACCCTCTGCGCACTGAGCTACAGAGGTCGTCCACGCACACAGCTGGGACTTAACCTTAAACCTGAAAATAGGCCTTAGCTTCACATCAAATCATCATTATACCAAAAACCTTCGAAAAAGCTCTTTTCTCCTTTACATAAGTGCCTATTTATACTAGTGCACTATTACAATACCATGTGTTTAAACCATGGGCTTAAAAACCATGAGTTTAAACCATGGGTTATTTACAAAAAGAGGGGGTTCGACCCAACCCTGACACCCCTAAGACTATTTTGGACCGCAACTTCACTTACAAGCTTCGCACCAAAACTGCGGAGTTGCCAAAATTAAGGGCCTTGAAAGTCCACGCCCCAACAAGACCTGATTCAGAAACAAAGAAATCATAGAAATTCAAGAACATTGAATACCGACAAAACCCCCAAAGGAAATGACTAGGAACTCCCCAGTATGGTCACCAATTCCGTTACAGTGAAAACTTCCTATGGATTGGGGTGTACCACAATAGACAGAGTAACTACATAAATCAATCCCTTCCAAATATGCAAGAGAAATAAAACATCTAACACTAAAGGATCTCGAAACATACCTTATTCCAAATGGTTGATGTAGATTGTCGTTGAGCTTTTCCAATCCCGCTTGTGTTAAAAATTTGCTCTCTCAACAATTAGAAAATAAGGAAAGCATGCTATATAATGGTATTAGACCTACTATAGCATATATAATCAATAATGTATAAGCAATTCAAATCATCCATGGATTCAATATTCATTTAAATGCACATCATTGGACAAGAAAAGATATTTCTATTAATATAAATCTGAGATTACATGAATGATAACCTCTGTCAGCATGTCTACAAACTGGAGAAACTAAGTCCTCCACCACCTCAATCCTCCATCTATCGATAGCAAGCTCATAAGCAAAGGAAATCTTGGGAAGAACACTAAGTGCTCCAAGGGACAAAGGGATGCAGACTCAAGTATAAGCAAGCTACGACAACAATGGACTATAGTTTTCTTGCTCTTCAATTCCTCCTCTTCAATGTATCCAAAGGGTTCCTCATATAGTGCTTCAATGGGGTAATGGAAGGTCAAATTTTGAGCAATCTCAAGGAATATTGAATGCTGGGAGACAAGTGACTCAGATCCACATCAAGGAAAACTCGAAAAATATTTGGCCTTTTGCACACAACCCGATGTACATGGATTTAAGGCTTATATCCATGTGTATACGTGATAAATGGTTTAAAATTCACATATGGAAAATAACAGGTGTTTTTAGGGATGTTCTTGGAAACATCAAAGGTACAAAAATAGTCCATGGGGTCCAAAGAGTTTACAGAGGGACAGGGAAGGCCATAAATGTGTGATCTACCATGTGTGGTAAAATCAGCTGTAACATTAATCATGTCTATTGTATATCAAATACCTATGAATTTATATTAAAACAAGCTCTACCTAGTCTTGAATTTGAAATCTAACTGATCTCTAAAAATAGAAACAGTTACAACTGATTTGCTTCATTTCACGAAGCGGACTACTAAGAAATATGCTTCAAAGCACCACCTACATATCTCAAATGTTGATATCTATGTGAAATATGAGAGAAGTTTTTTTATTTGACCATATTCCTGACAAAATGCATGTCTTCATTCTCCCATATCCACCTCCACATCCGTGGAATCAGATTTTGAAGTTAATGGCTCAGACATTAAACTGAAATTCTGGAAAATTTCCATGTGAAGATTACTTAAATTATCCCAATATCTAATATCTGTGTAACATCTAAGAGAGTTTTTTGATATTGGACTGTTATGAAGAAAAGCCTCTCTCAGTTTCTGAAAATGCATCTTGATTTGGCAGAAACAACTCTTTCAACTTAATGACTAAAACAGTCATTTTCATTAAAAATATGCTATGTTGCTACAAATTGATATGTGATACTTTGTTTGTTGTTTTTGATGTTGAATATGGAATACTGTTGGCCACTTTGTGTAACTTGTGTAACCCGGGTTCTGCACAGCCCATCGATCCAACAACTACCTGAGATACCAACCCAATAAAGCAAGCCTCATTGGCAGTGCTTGCGAAGAAGGAACAGTCTCACCCAAGATATCTCTTAGATGGGTAACCACTGGAACCATTTTTTCATGATTTTCGAGGGATTATGGTCCCTTGGCTCGCAGCAATGGAGCTCAACAAATGCCACAGGGAGACTAGACAGAGGATTCAGTATTGCACGATCGAGCACAAATACATGCCATCACGTGCGATTTGACCTTCCTTTCGACCTCGCAACTGGTGCAACTTGTGCGACACAGCTAAATAATACCAATTGGACCTACAACTCAAGTCGTGATTCAAGATAGAAGCATACAGGCCGATACATACATGTCCATTTTCGTGACACCTTTTCAATCATTAATTTACTGATTACAGAATAACATCAGATATTTAAATAGCATTTAACATTATAAAGAAAGCAAATAACAATCATTCAGATAAACATTCACCAAATCAATCGTTCATTCAGATGCAAGAGATAACGTGGAAACCCATCTGGGAAAAACCACCAAGGTTCTCTTCATCTGGCATGAGAAAATGATACAACACGTTGCAGTCTGCAGGATGCACACTAATATTAAGATATGTATTTAAGACTCAGACTTAGGTTTCTCATGCTCTATGGTTTCATCTTCTACCTTACATCTACGCCTTGCAGTCCACATACACACTAGCCACATTCATGACTCAACAGCCCCTCTACCACTACCAGACTCTTCCTGAGTCTCCTCTCCTATGATCTCTACAACATTACATCAAAAGTGGCATCCTTAACCATGGATTAACACTGAACATGCCAACTATTTCTTGGACAATTGATCTAAAACATAATCACAACCAATGATAAGCAACTAAAAGCCACTTAACAGCTAACAAAATCCAACCTTCTAACTATTGCATCCCTCCTATTTATACTAGTTTACATGACCACGCAGGATCTACTGCATATCGACAGTCTATTAACTATCACCATCAGCTGCCCCTCAAGATACAACTATGGTGATCATGAATTGACATGAGGAACTTGGCATCATGACTTACAAATATCCTCTCGTACGTGCATCGCTGCAGGCTTAGGCTGCCATAAACAACCATGATCTGGATTCTGTATCTGTCTCTTTCTGACTATTATCATTTTTGTGCTTCTACGCTTAACTTTCCTTAGCCATGCACCTCTCTATTCTACTTGTGCGTGTCCTTTGGTTCCTTCATGATCTTCCTTTGTTTTGGTCACACGTGCGGTGCGTCTTCTTTGGTTGTGCATGTGAACTTCTTCCTTATGCTCCTTTCTAGGGCCAATGGACCCCCAACACTCACCTGTGACTCATCCCGAGCCACGAAGCAAGGGACATATGAAGAGGTGCGACCTGTGTGACACCTTTTTCAAAATTTTTGTTTTTTAATTCTCATGTGCAGCTTCTTCTGCCTCCTGGATTGTGCACCTTGTTCCTTATGCTTTTCTTTCCTCCTTTTTTTTGATGCTGAGGCTTGGGTTTATACAAATTCTTCTTCATCCTCCTCTGAGAATTCTATGTCCATAGGTTTGTCTTGGGTATGGTCCATTGTAGTCTAGTTGGTTAGGATACTCAGCTCTCACCCATGAGACCCAGATTGAAGTCACGACAATGGAACCATTTTTTGGCCACTTGTCCTAACTCGCATGACCCAAGTTCTACGCATCTCGCTGATCCAACAACTACCCAAGATACCGGCCCAACAGAACAAGCCTTCTCAGTAGCACCTGTGAAGCAGGCGCAGTCTCACCCAAGATATCTCTTATATGGGTAACCGTCGAAACCATGTTTCTGCAATTGTCAAGGGATTATGGTCCCTTGGCTCGTAGCCAAGGAGATCAACAAAGGCCATAGGGAGATTGGACAAAGGAGTCAGTCTTGCATGACCAAGCATAAATACATGCCATGACACATGATTTGAAATTCCTTTCTACCTTGCAACTGGTGCAACTTGTGTGGCACAGCTAACTCATAGCAATCGGACCTACAACTCAAGTTCTGATTCAAGACAGAAGCATAGAGGCCGATACATACATGTCCATTTTAGTAACGCCTTTCCAATCATTCATATACTAATTATAGAATAACATCATAGATTTAAATAACTTTTAACATTATACAGAAAGAAAATAACAACCATTCACATAAACATTCACCACATCAATCATTCATTTAGACGAAAGAGATAACATGAAAACTCATTTGGGAAAAATCACCAAGGTGTTCTTCATCTGGCATGAGAAAAGGATATAGCACCTTGCAGTCTACGGGATGCTGACTGATCTTAAGATATGTCTTTAAGACTCAGACTTATGGTTCTCATTCTCTCTGGTTTTGTCTTCTACCCTACATCTACTCCTAGCGGTCTTCCCACACATCAACTAGATCTATGGCTCAACAACCCTTCTATCACTACCAGACTCTTCCTGAGTCTCCTCTCCTCTGATATCTACAACATTACAACAAAATTGGCATCCTTCACCATGTATTACCACTAAACAGGCCAACTATTACTTGTAGAACTGACCTAAAACATAATCACAACTAATGATAAGCAACTAAAAGCCACTTAACAGCCAACAAAATCCAACCTTCTAACTATTGCATCCCTCCTATTTATACTAGTTTACATGACCACGCAAGGCCGACTGCATAACGACAGTCTGTTAACTATCACCATCAACTGCCCCTCAGGCTAAAACTGAGGTGATCATGACTTGACACAAGTAACTATTGGCCTGACTTACAAATATCCTCTCATACATGCGTAGCTGCAGGCTTACGCTGCCATAAACGACAATGATCTGAATTCTGTTTTTGTCACTTTCTGTCTATTATCATTTGTGTGCTTTTGTGCTTGCATTTCCTTCTCCGTGCACCTCTCTATTCTTCTTGTGCGAGTCCTTTTCTCCCTTCGCGATCTTCCTTCATTTCAGTCATGCGCGCAACGCATCTTCTTTGGTTGCATGCGCAAAATTATTCCTTATGCTCCTTTCCCGGGCCAACAAATACTTTTTAATGATGGTCTTCTAGTTGTATAATATCCTTGAATTTTCTTTCAAGTTTATTTGTAAACTAGATTTCACACTTTGTCTTAAGCTTAGAAATCATTGAAATATTTTTCCCGGTACTTTTATTGTATATACTAAGTGTTATTTCAATGAGATTCAATGACCAAGATGCTACTTCTCCTTCTCTTTATACATCTCTCTATCTATCCAATGACGCCATCACATGGGACAGAGATAATCTATTCTAGAACATGGGTGGATTAAAACATGTGAATCTAGCTAGTAATCATTTGTGTGAGAACATTCCATCATTCATTGGAATTTTATCTTATAACATATTCTTCTCAATTTTTGTTTAAATTTTTGGATGCACTATAAATCCTGGCATCAAGAAATGTAAATACTATTATATCTTTCTTTGCAAATATAATTATAAAAAATTTCATAAAATGTAGGTAGTCTGTCCATCTGCACAATAGAACAATCTCTATGATCAAGTTGTCATTCCAATAGTAAATGAAGTATATTTAGATTGTTGCAACCAATTACAAGACCACTTGCTCACATAAATGTGGCCTTATCAAATCTTAGCTGTTTGACGAATACTTGAGTAATTTAAAATATCAGATCATCAAATTATGCTACCATTCCTTTAGATAGTGGCCTTATATATGTCAACAAAGTCAGAGAATGAGATAAAAGAGTTGATCTAGTTTGATTTTAGAAAAATAAAATGTAGGAAGGGAAGAGACATGAATCCGTTTTCCTTTTCCATGGACCATGTCTTTGGAATCCTTGACCTGTGCTAACCCTTCTAATAAATCATTGGTCTCACTTGCTCCGTTTTTAATCATTGTTGGGAATTTCCTCTTATCTTGAGACAATACATTGTCTTTTGACAATGTTGATAGAGCCCCCTTGATAAATTGTTTTATCCCTAAAGTACTAGATGTGGAAGTATTATTGGGCCATCCCATGAATCTTTTTCTGGGGTATATCCTTGCAGTGAATAAATATTTTGACATGAATCTATTCCTCAAATAGAATTTGAAGGTCAATGCCCTTAATATTATTTACAATTTTAGATATGATTTGGCAAACTTTAA
Organism: Pseudotsuga menziesii; assembly: GCA_001517045.1. Classification (NCBI taxonomy): domain Eukaryota; kingdom Viridiplantae; phylum Streptophyta; class Pinopsida; order Pinales; family Pinaceae; genus Pseudotsuga; species Pseudotsuga menziesii. The sequence continues at coordinate 281,326 of LPNX010730815.1, read as the reverse complement.
TTTTCACCCTTCGTTTCCAACATCAACATAGTTATCAAAAAGTGGTTGATTATCTTTAGAGGAAGTAAAGTGATTACTTGAATTTGATGCACTATGATACTTTGACTTGTTTGATTTTGTTTGACAGTAATCTTCTCAGAATACTCTTTTTTAGCAAGAACCTTCTCATTCTTGGGAAAGGCACTAAATTTGTTCTCGTCTCTATTAATTTTGTATTCTTTAAAATGTCAATCATAGTTATATGTGCAGTAGTGGGGTTTTCCAGATACGATGGATCCAGAATCAAGTAAAGAAGGTAAAATAATCTTAGAGTTAAAATTGATTGGAGGGACACTTAGTGGGGATATAGAAGCAGCAATTTCCAATGACACTTGGTGGGGATACAGAACCAACAATTTCTAGGCACACTTTTGAAGGAATTCTAGAGACACTGTCAAGGACGAAGGAAAGTATTGGAAGCGCATCACGTCATGCAATTGACTCTGCAAAATATAGCCTTGCTCATGAGGTAAGCTTGATATCTGTTATTTTCGAGTATGGTAAACAAGCAACTCATTTTATTTTTCTTACTGTGTTTTTTAACTTTTAGAAAATTAATGATGAAAATTGTCAAGGATTAGAGTGAAGAATGAATAACTTGCATGTGGATCATTTATGCATTCATAGTAACTTATGAGAATCCTATACCATTAGAGGAAATTGCAACTCAAAATGGGCCTTTTAACCATAATTCAAATTCCATGTCATCATGTGTTAGCTAATGACATTGATTTAAATTTGAAATACCGTATAGGTCTTAAAGATTTTTTTAATATAAATTTGGGGATAGGTATCATAAAAAAAAATACTTTTTTGTTCGTCTTTTCGACATATCTCCTAGTGTTTTTATTGAAATTTCGATTGGGAGAGATTCCTAGATGCGAAATTAAATTCTGCATCCAATGAGTACCCACTCAGCATACTTTTGATGTACCCCGCTGCCCCAAAACCAAGAAATACCTGAAAAACATGATGATAATGTCATCATAATGTTTTTTTAGGTATTTCTTGTTTTTTGGGTAGAGGGGTCCGTCAAAAGTATGCTGAGTAGGTACTCTTTGGATGGGGAATTTAATTTCATGTCCAACGAGCTCTCCCAATCGAAATTTGAGTAAAATTACACAGAGATATGTTGAAAATACAAACAAAAAGTGGTTTTTTCTTTTCTTCCTCCAAAATTAATAAATATTAATAAATATTATTTTAACTATTATTTAATTATTTTTCTTAGGATGCCCATTTTGAGTTGAAATTTCGTCTAATGATTGAGTATTTTTTCCTGCATTAACTTATTTGTCAATGTCTTTTTATTTAGAAATTGAAACCTCTTACATATGGATGTGGATACTATATCAAAAGACCAAACTAGTGTCTTCAGCCAGATGTGCAGTATCCCCTTCCATTCTCTACTACACAATGGTCTCTTGTTGGACATGGGATTTACCTATCCTCCCTGGAATTGATTGTCTTGGATTGATTATTGTTGTAATCTCACAAATCACATAAGGTTACCAATAATACGTACTAAAACATACATACATAACAGAGACAAGAGACAAGAACAAGTAGATAGAATATCAGATTATATTAGCATGAGAGGGTCCATACAATATAGAGAACTGAACCAAGTTCTTGATCTGGCTCAACAGCCTAATATATATGATTTACAAACAGTCACAAAATAACTTCATTTTGTAAGTTTTTGTGGTGAGATATGTTAGAGTAGGGTTTTTCCAGAAATTTTGCAGTAGACATTTTTAGTCGACGTTTCGATTCCGAATCGGGAACCATCATCAGGACAAGTAGTTCGGAATCGAAATGTCAACTAAAAAAGTCTACTGTGGAATTTCCAGAAAAACCATACTCTACAAAATAACTACCTGTCAGTTCAGTGAATCGACATGACCTTAGGTGGCCGACCTAATCTCTAGTTTAGTCGGCTGATGGACTTAGTCAGCTGACCAACTTAGTCGGCTGACCAACTAAGTTGGCTATCGTTCAAGTCAGCATACTCAATTGCTCCTCTAACATATACCCCACGAACAAAACGTTTCCTCGTATCGAAGAAACAGGGAGGTACCAAAATTTCCTTGTCTGTCTAAGTAGTCTTTATTTTGTACTCTTGATCTTCATGGGCTGTGAAGTCTGATGGTCGGTATTTTATGAACACAGACTTCGACAATTGTTGGAGCTATCACTGCCAGGTGATGTTCGAAATCCGTCCAACTCTGCAGTATTTTATGTATGTCGATGGTGAGTGTAGTCAGATTTGATAAGATTGACATTTTCTCTGGAATGGAAATTTCAGCTATTCTTTCCATGTCGAGACCCATAAGCTGGTCCTTTTCTTCTGTTGTCTCTCTGAGTCATTTCATCTGCAGGTAGATGATATCTAATTTTTCCAAGTTGGAAATGGCTTGATGCACCCACTAATGTGCTTCCTGCTCAAGCTTTTGGAGTTTAGCTGTCTCAAGCACTATTTGATCCTCAATTGTGCTTCTAAGTGCTTCATCAGTGGTTTTTCTCTTCTCAAGCACTTGGATCTCTTGTCGGGTCTCCTTGGTGCACTGATAGACTTGCCTGTAGTAAGTAGAATAGTCTCTCAGTACTTCTTCAGTGATGTCAGACTCCTCCATGTGATCTTGCAACACTTTGTAGGCTTCGGAAAAGGATGTGTGCTGCTCCATTAGTAGTCGGACGGTTTCTTCTTTCTACTCTTCTTTTGTTTCCTGAATCAGTGCTTGGAGCGTCAACACCACACTTTCAAACAACTGATAAGCTCTTTCTAGCAGTTTTTCAATGTCGACCTCTACCGATCCTGGTATCACAAACTAGATCAGGTCCCTGCACTTGTTAAGGAACTTAACTTGTTCTTTTCCGTGTTGTCTAGTTCCTTACATCTGTGTTAGTTCCTTGTCTTTGCTTCGAATGCTAGTGCTTCTAGTAGTTGTTCTAGCTCTAGATCTCTCAATTTGGTTGCATCGACTACAGTGGTCGACCCAACTAGATTGATGTGGATCATTGGTGGCTGTCCATGATGGTCCTTCTTCTTTTTCTTCTTTTTGTGCTTCTCTGCTTCTGCTTGTTTCGGCACCTGTGTACTTGCAAAAGTTGAGTCTGGATTTTCTGTTTGTTGTGTAGTAGTGGTTGATGGTATTTTTGTTTGGGTTGGTGGGATGACTGCTACCTATGGTTTTTTGAATGTAGGTGGTCCATAAGTGGATGTGGTTGGTGCTAATGGTTGTAGTGGGGTTGGTGCTGGTGCACTTGGTTGGATTAGGGGTTTTGAGTTGGGGGGTGGTGGTGGTGGTGGTGATGGGGTTGGTGAATGGTCGGGTGTGATTGGGTTGGCGGAAATGTGGTCAAGTGGTGGATTATCGGCCTGAGGAGGTGAGTCCAAGTCAGAGAAGAGTTGGTTGATTTCTTCATTTATGTCCTTGATATTTTATTCTTCCCCTCCTCTGGTCGGTTCAAAGGCTGGTAGGTGGGGTTCAGGTTCAGTCAGAGTTATAGTTGTGGTCTAATGTGCGACAACTTCGGCTTCTTTGTAGAGATTTCTCTTGAAGTTTGAAGTCACAGTTGAAAAAGTTTTTAGCCCCTGAAGTATTTGGCCAGGTTGTCAGGATCCACCAGCTTTAAACAGAGGTGCTTTGGTAGAGAGTTTTTGCAATGACATGAATATCTCAGGCAGTTTTTCAATGAATGCATGGAGGTCTCTGTCTTGGTCGAACTTCTCCTTCACAGCCTCCAACATAGCATTTTTGCATAGGTCGAGTGGGCTTATTGAATGCTGTTCTATTATTAGCTCCTCTGTGATTTTTGTCGAAGACGGAGGTGGGGGTGTAGACAAAAGATCTATGACATTTTCAGGCATTGAAGTGTGTGTGATCTTCACCTTCTTTGGTCGACCTTGCTGTGCCCCTGCCTCGACAAATTTCTGAAATTGGGTTTCGACTTGCACTTTTTTTGTTGCGTCATCTTCTATTATGTCGAGGGCCATAGCTGCCAGTTCCTCATCATCATTTGAGGACTTTGGAATGACAAGCTTGTGCTTACCTTTCCCTTATGGATGTGTTCTTTTCCTTTTTCTTGCATATGCTATCAGATAATCTCTTTGGTGACAGCATACTCTGGATTTTCAGCTTCTATCCCTTCCCTTGGTGTATGAGTCGGGATGAGATTTTCTTCAACTGGATTGATTACCTGTTGTTCTGCATGTGTTTCTTCCATATGTATTTCTTCCCTTTGTGTCGTCGAAGGTTTGATTGTGATCTATAGTCGACCAGTGTCTCCTCCAACACAAAGTTAATGATGTATAATTTTAGCTCGTAATCCTCCTCCTTCTCTTTTTCTGTTAACGATTCCTCTATCGATAAGTCCGTTTCCTTTGGTTTTGCTAGAATTGATATATTTGCTCCCACCTATCAAGATAGTTCCCGAAATATCTGTTTGACTGACGGATAATAGTCGAGGGCCTTTGCATTTGGTTTGGCGCCCTACATTTACCACACCATGGTATGGTCGAGCTCTAGATGAATGTGGGCCTTTTTGGGTACACTTCGTCGGATATTTTGAGGCACCCTCCATCTGGTCATGCATACTTTTAGCTGCTGGAGCTAGTTTTCCAATAGCACTTTTTCGTTTGCAATTTCCTTCATTGTTCCTTTCTGGGAGAAGGGTTTGAATCTCCACATATGGAATTTTGTCGGTTCCTAAAATTTTTGTCTCCTTAAGGGAAAATAGAGTAAATTACTATCCATAAGATAAGGGATGGGAACCTGATAATTCCTCCTTTCTCTTGGCATTTCTCATAGATAGTTTTGATCATTTTGGCTACATACTCATCCCATCTATATATCTTTCCATTGGTCACAATGGTGTCTACTGCTTCCAACATATCTAGTTTGAGGTCGCTTCCTTGACCTGCCATTGTGAGTATAAAAGCTATGATTTTCATCACAATCTATGGTGTTTGATGTGTTTTGTGACCAATCATTAGTCCTTTCAAGGTTTTGCTCGATGCCAACCCTGTTAATTCTTTGACCATTCCTTCTTTTATACCGAATGGTACTGGGTCTCCTTTGTTTGATAGCCCTGTTAATTGGGAAATGACTTCCCTGGAGATGTCGACCAGTTGGTCGAAGTAAAATCAACCGTTGTGGTACTGGTTTATGACAAAACTTCACTGATGTTTCTTTTGTACCACCAAAACTGTCCATCAGTGGCGCGTTGGCATAATTTACAATGGAACTGTGTTGTATTTTCTCTGCAGCTGGAGTAGGATTCTTGTCGACGTAAGCCCACTCTTTTATCTCAGCCCATAGTTTTTTCCATGATCCCTCCTGCACCTTAGCATTCTTAATGTTCTTTAGTATCCTGACTAATGGTGTTTCTGCAATCTGTAATTCCTTAGCCTTGGATGAGGCTCTAGTTTGTTTGGGTGCCATCTTGTCGGTTTGGTGGTTGATTTAACTAAGGTGGTTTTGCTTTTCAGTCATATGGTTGCTCTGATGCTCTCTGTGTTTGAATTACAGTGAATGACCCTTCGGTGGTTCATTATTTATAAGGGATGCATTGCATCTTCTCTTCGATAGGTGTATTAATGGCGGACGTGATGTTCTAGCTGGAAAACTTGAGTTTGCGTTAATGGTGAATTGGTTTCGGCACTCAAGGTCATGAATGCGCGATGGGACTATCGAGGTCATCGATCGATCTCGGTTATCAAAATAGTCGATGGCGTTATGTCAATGGGCCTGATGTCGATTGACGAAGTGGTGATTTCCTGTCATAGTTTTCTACATATAACAGTACTCTTTGCTTTTTTGCTTTTTAGGTTTTTATAGATTTTTGTTTAACCGTTATGGTCGTTATTTTATTTTTTTTTATAGATTTTGTAGCATTTTAGTTGGGCTCCATTAACGAGTTTCTGAAATACTATGCCTTGCAACGTCTTTAGTCGGATTGATCCATTTGCATGTATTCCTTCGACAATGTAGGGTCCCGTCCATTATGTATGGATTTTTTTAGGTTTTCCTTTTACTCGATTTTTGTATAGTAAAGCAAGGTCTCCTACCGACAAGTTTTTTTTCTTGATGTTTCTGTCGTGCCATCCTTTTTGTTGTTGTTTCTAGATTTCTTGATGTTGTATCACAATTTGTCGGTGTTCTTCAAGTTTACTCAGTTCTAATAGTTGGTCCTTTCTTCCTTATTCGACATCGACATGTAAAATCTTTGCAATAATAGGTGTCTATTGTCGACAATGTAGTGGAACTACTGCTTCTTGTCCATAAACTAGTCGAAAGGGGTTTTGGTCAGTTGATAATTTGTATGCTGTTCTATATGCCCATAGTACTGTAGGTATCTTCTCATCCCAGTCATCCTTATCAACATTACATATTTTTGTTAAACCTGTTGAGGCCTGGAAATTCGTAGGTGGCAATAGTAAGGGATTCTCCCCAATCAACATTCCCAACTAGCCCGTTGACTGTTTGGTATAGGGAATCCGTCTGATTTTATGGTCCGGCTACTGTAGGTCAAAGTAACAAACAAGGGTTTTACCGGTTGCGGCCTGGTCCACCAGAATTTGTATTTTTTGACTTAAGAATGAAATGCAGATATCTAACTAAATGCAGGGTGGTGAAGGATGCAAGGAGCATTCACAAAGTGATGCATAGGTTCTTACCTCTTGTCTTAGGCTCACCATGCATCTAAAACACTCATGCAGAAAAGAAATGACTAACTATCTATATGCCTACCTATCTAATCTACTTATCCTATCCCTGAGGAGCCAACTCGTAATTAACATATATGAGTAATGTGGATGTGCACGTGTAATAAAAGCAATTACAGATAGCTGGCATTATCTTTTACACACATGAACAGTGAAAGATATTTCACAACCAGATAGTTAATTTTTTATGGCAAGCATACATTACTCATGGTAGAGATTTCATAAAATAAATCAGAAATCATTAAACAAAGACATAGGTCATGAAGTTAGAACGATCTCACGATTCATGGATATAATGCTGAAAAACAAAGTAGTTCATCTTTCGATTATCCATGTCAAAACATTTGAAATCCCACCGATATTCTTTCAACAGGAAAACTGTAACTTTTATTGCAAAAGGAAGTAGTTCTTCTTACAACAACTTTCCAGTCTTACTGGGGAAAAAAGCCCTTCTCTTCTCTACGCTTCCTACTTTTATACAAAAGGCAAAAGTTGGTTGGGCTGCCCAAAGTGACCTTTGGGATTCCCATCCCTTTTGTCTTCCCAACGTTTCAATTTTCCCAAAAAGCCTTTTACAAACTATTAAATTACAGCAAAGTTGACCGGTCCTTTTGAGAGGAGGGTCCTGCTTGGTTCTCCAAGAATTTTCTCCACGCTTCTGCCTCAGTAGTGAGTCCTTCAAATGAGTTGGGCTCTAAAACTGAATGTTTAGCTCAAACTTTTCAGCCTGGTTTCTAATGGCCTCTACCCTGGCTGTGTTCAATCGCACATGTTCTTCTAAGAGCTACACACTGACGGCTGTATGGCCTATTTCATTTTTCAGGATTTGGTCATCAATAGCTTTTATGCGTTGTACTCTGGATTCTTCATCTTGTTGTCCTTTCTGCAACATTTCTACAAATGCATCATGATCAGGGAAATCATATAGCCTCTGCTCGGCTTCTACCTGACATCGGTTGTAGGTAACTACGACTCTCCTAAAGAATTCTGTGCAGACTCCCTTGGTCTTCTTGACTGTTTTCTGGAAGTCTTTTGCAGTATTGATGGCGAATTCTATCAGATCGTGGTCCCGTTTAAGGGCTTGTTTATCCTTGGATGGTAGTTCAGCTGGGGCTTCCTTGTCGTTCTCCACCCTGGTTATCCTTGTAGTCAGTACTTCGAGGATGTCTTGAGACCTATCAATAAAATAAGAAGCGGTTTCCAAGATTTCTTCCAGTCGGCCATCAATCTGGAGGACCTGGTATCTTTCTTCTTCTAGAGCAGTTTGCAGGTGTAGCACTTTAGCTTTCTGGGCCAGGATATGTTCTTTAACCGGCTGTAGATCAACCTGCTGTTCTTTTGCTGTCTCCAGCTCAGTAGTCAGAGAAGCCAGCCTCGCTTGTAGTTCCTGGGTGTATGAGGTATTGGACTCATAAATGACAGTCTGTTGTGCCTCCAGCTCTTCCACTTTTTCCCTCAACTGCTCCTTTTCATTCTTTAAGTCTTCAATTTCCTGCTCTGCACTTTCCAGAGCCTCATGTGTTGCTTCATTGGTCTGTGCTTCTACCTGGATGGCGTATATTTCACTCTTTGTGGCCTCCATTTATTTCAGCACATGTTCATATTTTATCTTAAGTCTATTTCCTTCTTCCCTTTCTTTTATCAGGGTGTCCTTAAGCTGAGAGGAGGTCTTCTTGGATGACTCTATTTCAATCATAATTCTGTCTATATTATCCTCTGAAGCATGTATTGCTGCAGTCCCGGCCCTTATAGTAAACCTTGGATCTACATATGTCCCTACCATCATGACCTTATCTATTATAATTTTGCTTGGCATTCCTTCTGCTTCTACCTTTCTTTCTGTTCTCCTCATTATCCTTTTAGTAGCCTTGTCATAATATATGGTGCTGAAATTAGGGACTTCTTCCCCTTTTTTCTGTATGAAGGGTACTAGCTGAAGCCTAGGGGTTATAGAAGTGCTGGTAGTAGGTACTTGAAGTATTTGCACTTCAGGGTTTTCCTCTCCTTGACTCTACCCTGATGGTGTTTCAGAGGCTTGTTGCTTTGTCAACTTTATCTTCTCAGCCTCCTGCTCTCGAAGGTCTTCATCTAGCTTTCTTTGTGCTTCCTCGGCTGCTTTTCTAGCAGCTTCTTCTGTTTCTCTGGCTGCTTCTTTTGCTTGTTCAGCTTCTTCTTGGGAATCTTTCATTCTCTCTTCTTCTCCCTTCTGCAACCACTCTGCAGCCTCATTTTCAAGCCTCTGAGCCTCCTCTCTTATCCTTTTGGTGACCTCTTCAGCCTTAGCTTGTTCATCTTTATCCTTCTCACTCCCTTTTCTGCCCTTGGTGGGATGCTTTGGTTTGAATCTTCTACTAAGTGCCGTCATGTTTGGTGCACTCCTGAAAACAGATTCATCTCGATCAAAATGGTGGGTGTACTCGTAAAACACCTTGTGCTTCTTGTAGTGCTCGGCCATTCTGCCATGAGTGTCATTTCATCTGAAAGTCATCTTGCCAAAGTGGAACTTCCCTAGTTCCTCTATAAATTCTGCAGCTTGCTTCAAATTGGCGAAACTGCAGCTTCCTAGCTTAAATGGTAGGGGTGGATAGGCAGTCTTCTTTTTCTGGAACAAGAAGTGACCAACTCTGTCAATAAACACTTGTCTGACTGCCTCTTTGTGGACTATATAATCCGTTGCATACTTGGGCAGCAGATAAGGTTTTTTTGATCCACCAAACATTCTAAGATACATCCCTTTTTCTGTCAAGAAATAATCACCATACTCCTCTATTACCTGCATAGCCTCTTCAGACATGCAGTTACATTCCTTTCGGAAGATAAGCATGTGCAGAGGCATAATAAAATGCTCGCAGATCTCTTGGTAATAACTATGGTACTGATGAGCCCCCAGTAGTTTATAGGCTGCATATACGAGCATTCTTTCCCTATCCCAAACACATTTGAGCCCGGGGAAAGGGTGGTGGCATAGTATGCAGTCTATCAGAATGGAACTCATGTAGAACTCAGATTTTTTCTATGCTTCTCCTCCTCCCAGGGATGCAGCTACACAAGAAGAGAGACTACTTGACACTAGGCTGGCCCAGTTGAAGATTGTTCCTTCTGTGGCCACATGAAACATAAGAGGTATCCACTCCAATTTGAAGAGTCTACCATTGGCTCTTCCAAAGATCCGGTTTAGCATCAAGGCTATAAACCTTTAAGGAGCTCTTAAGCTCACTGTGTCATAGTCCTCCGTTGCTCTGTGTCTATAAAGCTTTCCTAGTAAGAGCATTCTTCTCAGGGTTTCCACTAAATCCATCCTGAGGTTATCTAACCAATCGTTTGACATGAAGACTTGGGGCTCTGGCAGGTGGTAAGCCAATGCCACATATCCAAGGCTAAATGCAGCATAGCCCTGACCTTCAACATTTCCCATCAGCATTGTGTTGTTATTTGTGTGTGGTAGAATCCATCTCATCACATCAGAGCAAGGGAACAGCTCTGGTCTGGTAGCCACCTTCATGATGGCGGATTTTTCAATGTTGGCGTAAATAGGTTCTTCCTCAAGACCCGTGTCTGGGACTTCCCTAGGGGAAATCAGTCTGTATATCTCACCCCATTTGTACTCAGGCTCAATCCCAGAGATACATTGGGTATCCTCATATATATAATCCTTTTGTGGGACGACCTCTATTGCTGTTTGTTCTTCGACCGCAGGGGCCTTCCTTTTCTGCCTCTTGGACATTGTAAATTCTTCCTGCAATGTAAAAACATTATGAAATTTAAGCAGTTTGAATTTGTGAACATTGTGGAGCAATATATCCTTTCTCAAGTGTATCATAATTGCGACCAGTCCATGAAATCAAATCATAAGTCTCTCATACTGAACAATCAAACTAGCATGCAGTACTGTGCAATGTGCCATTATCTTATGCATAGTATGGTAATGTTCAATGCAACAAATACATATATTGTTCAACCTTATAACTCCTTGAGACTATGGGTGCACTATCTTATGATCCGATCTATATGAGCAAGCCTATCAATCATACTTATTCTAGGATTAAACCTACACTATTATGTGACTTGCCACTTCCTCATGATAGCGATACATTGAAGCAAAACATTGTAAATTATATGTAGGTGCAGTATTCAATTATAATTCTATTTCCTAGCAAACACAGAGAAGGATTAAAAGCATAAAGCTCATGCCAATCAACACTTTAGCCATAAAACCCAATCAGACGCATCACAAAAGAAACGCATGCGACTTGTAGCGGAAAAGTTACATTAATCTGATAGTACATTTCGCCCTCCCCAGGGAGGCATAACCACTTTTCTGCACAGGGTATCCTCATCAAAACATGACCAACACGCTATCCTCAACAAATGCAGCGTAATCAACAACACACCCCTTCTACCCCACTAGGGTTTTAGGTGACCAAAAATCAAAAGGGTCGAAAAGGATGGCGCAAACAACACGGGCAAGGCTCGACTGCGAAAACTCTTCAAAACTCTTTTCCTCCCAGTCAACTGTAGGTCCGACCTTCTGCCTCGTTGAGGCTGCGAAAATGTTCCAGCGGAACGGCTAGAGTCCACAGGTTGGGGATGCACCACAGAAATCAATAAACTACCAAACCCCCCACGGCAGCGCCCAAAATCCGACCACTCCTTGTCTATCATGGCCGCGCAACAAGGCTTGGCGCAGACGACGTAACGGTCGTCTGCGCCTAACCCCTTCAACCCTTGTGCGCGCGAGGCAGTGACTAAAGGCGAAAAGAAAACGGCTTAAATGGTCAAAAACGCCCCCTTTACCCAAGGTTAAGATAAAACCCACTGGCACAAGCTTAAATCCTAGCTGGACGAGGGAAAATGCCGGGGACCCCAAAATATGGGAGAAAACCAATAACCATTCAAATGTGATGGGAAAAGACGGAATAAACCTACTTGGTAATCCGGCGAACGGCTGAGTCGATGGCGGTTGGAATACTTCTTCCACCTGGAAGCTGGTACAACGACAGCTAGATCCTCTCTCCCTTCGAATCCCAACAGCTCAATGCTAATCTCACCACGACAGTGCTCGATAATCAAAACAAACAATACAAAAACCCATACCGTCGCACCGTATAAATATAAAAAATGCCACACGTGCGAGAGCATTTAAATCGGGCATGAAACGAAATATGCATCGGACGACTAGAGCTTTATTCCCTCCACAATGGCGGATGGTCCACAATACTAACTCACCCGCATGGCTAAAATAGAACACGTGAACTACAATCGGGCCCTGGCGGGTACCTTGATCGGATGACCAAGAATCCGAACTCCTCCGCAACGGCGGGCCCTCCGACTCGGAGCCCAATCAACTCGACACCTTCCGCAACGGCGGATCCTCAGAGCATGATGCTGCCCGCAACGGAGGAGGAAACGATGGCCAAGCGTTCTGATACGAAGCTGAAACACACATCGGGGCGCAAAAGAAAAACTAAGTCCAAAGTGATCCGCAACGGTGGACGCCCGAAAAGGAGATTTGTCTGCAGCATCGGACGAAGAAGACTTCAAACCCGTCCGATAGAGAATCAAAAACCACCCGATGAAGAATCACAACTCGTGCGCAACGGTCAAAGAGAAAAGGAAAGCTTAAACCCGGAAAAGGCCCACAACAGTCGGCGCGAAAAAGACAATCAAGATCTAAAAATCACCCGCAACGGTGGGACAGTCAAATGAATTAACTTTCGATACAGGAAGGTTTCAAAAGATATGCAAAACGACGATGAACTCAATTAAAGATGTGATTCTTTTAAGCATTGAAATGAGAAAAAATCAATCGATTGACAACAATCCCAAGTGCTGGAAGAAGCTTCAGCAAATCATAGACCAAAAATCAATAGGCTAAAATCAAGGAACAAAACAACTAATTCAAAGTAAAGGAGGGCCCCAAAATTTTAGAATTTTGGGAAAACTGTTGCAGCTGCAACAATTGGCGACTATCTGGTGAACCCCAGATCTCTGAATTACCTCTCTCTCCCGGCTTAAGACTGTTTGAATAAAAGCAAAATCTTCTAGATGTTTGTATTCCTAAGCAAGCCAAATTATGCATTACAATTCATAGAAGAAGTCCATTTTTCTCAGGAAAAGGTAACATCCGTAGTGTTTCAGGTCTGAATAACTCTCTTGAGGCCAAATGGATGAGGTTTATTTTTCCTGCCCTATGGTGGTTACAGTTTGGACACCACAGGATTGTGACAGAGAGTAAACAGTATTACCCTTTTGTTCCTCATTCCCATGCCAATTTGCACTTTTGTGATTTTAGAACTTTAGTTTATTTGATATGAGTCCTCCTGCAGGCCTTTCTTACTGAATTTTAATTCAGGATCCTCTATCCCATAGTGTCCTTTTGTGTGAATGATATATTTCATACTTCAATTCACGGACGGAGAGGATCTTGTGGCCATTTAGTACTTGATGCTTTGAGATTAATGCTTTCTCGAGCTTTGTTCTGATATGTCTTGCTTCTCTTTTAGGAGTAGTGACTCTTAAGAGATTTTAGCCCTTTTCTTAATCCATGGCATGGGATCATTTATATATGATAAACTGTTTCACTCTGCTTCCTTTTCATGGGTCTTTTGCTGTCACTCCCTTGGGTACTTTAAGATGTGAAATAGATGGGGCTTTAAAATAGTACTTCATACCTTCTTCACTTTTGAGTTATTTATAGGGATTAAGTGAGACTTCGAATGAATGCACTTCCAGTTAGGAATACAATTACTAGAAGACATTCTATACTTTAAAGCACAGTCTTTTGCTCAAGACTTTAGTTGATACAGAACCCTGACATTCCCATTGCATCCAAAAGTTTGCCTCTTATTCAAAATCAAAAGGAAAACTAACAAAGCTATAAAGAAACAGTAGCAAAGCAAGTAATAAAAGAAGAACCATCAAAGCATTAAAGAAAGAAAACAACATCTAATATTAAGAAAACAAAACAATTTATTTATGTACAACAGCAGACAAAAATCTAAAAAGCGCCCATTCCCCCAAAAAAATTTACAACTAAAAGCTAAGGAATGAGTTGGGTTTCAGACATGAGTATTTCTAACCATGATCTAACTGCGCTGTTATTGAAATGGAGCCCATATCTAAGATCCTGCAATCATTTGTTTCAGCCTGAGTGAGTTGAAGGAGCTCAGGCTGGGCATCCATCATAGGACTGGCCTTTCTTGAAGTATGATGTCTTAGATTACACTCAGTTAGATGGTTTCCCAATGTAGACTCAGCAGATTCATTTTCTTCTCCTAGCTTAGTGACATTGTGCTTTAGATATGGC
>LPNX010730815.1:244236-267186 GCA_001517045.1 Pseudotsuga menziesii | reverse complement strand
CTTCTGAGGTAACCACAAGTGAGACCAGTCTGAAGCAAAGTACCCATTTAATCTTGCTGTCCAATCTCGATTCAGGATCATTCCATAACCATCAGGTATGTCTACTACTACGATGTCAACGTAATGACATGTCCTTTTATTTGCAGCTAATCGGATCAGAACATCCTCCATTTCCCCTACTACTTTGACACTGGTTTCGTCAAGTTGAGTGACATCCCAAATAGTAGGTTTTAGCGGCCCATCAAGCCTTTTGCAAACTTCTAGGGGCATAACATTCATGGATGATCCAGATTCTACCAAAAAATTATGGACCTTATGATTTAAAATTTCAAGAGTCACAAGGAAAGGTGGAGCGCTGGTTTTCTTAGTCTTGATCAACTCAATCTTTTCTTCCACAGGTTGGTTTGTTGTGGGAAACTCTTCTTTCAGTTTGCCAACTTTTCTTTCCTCATCATCTTCCACCGGTTTGGCAAATTCAATGAGTGGCTCTGTTTCCTGTTTGCCATGGATATCTTTAGGTATGTCATCTTTAGCCTTCCCATCAGCCTGCCCCTTTACTTCCTCTTGCAAATCTGGAACCTTTGATATTATTGCATTGTTCTCAATGGCCAGGTTTTCATTTCTTGTGGTTGTAGAAGTATATTGAGACTTGAGAACGTCTTCTTCTGTGTTAAACAGTGATATACCATTCCATGAAAACATATTATCATCGTCTGGTTTTACTATGGTCTGTTTCTCTTTTTCTTCCTCACTACTGTCCCTAGTCAATTCTGGGTCCAACAACTTATTCATCACCAATGTCATTGAATGTAACCATTGAGGACACTTCTTCTCAGAATGAGGTTGTTGATGAAAGGTACAGAAATTATCTCCTCCTATTTCTGTTATGTTTATTGATGCCAAATTAGGAGGTGGGACTTGTCATTGGCTGTTATCTTCCCTATTTGGATAGTGTGGCTTATTGGTTTTTTGAATGTCCCTCTCCCTTTCCAGATCTACAATTCGGTTGGACATTTTCTGAAGCGCTTTCATCATTTCATGAGAATTACGTGGTTGACATTCTCTAGATTCAAACAGCAGCGAGCTTCTTCTTACAGTGGTCTTATCTTCAAATGAGTCAGGATAGTCCTCTATACTCTCACTTTCAGCCTCTACTCTCTCAGCCTCTTGATAGGTTTCTGCCAGCGTGGGCTTGACTTTCATCTTGGAAAACATGGCCAGCTCAGGTCCTAAGGTTGAGGTATAATACTCAATTAAGACTTTATCTGAAGGTCTGTCAACAGTAGAATTTTTTTTTAAGTACAATGAAAATCTCTGAGTGAAACTATGTACCTTTTCATCCCTCTCTTTTCTTAACAAACCAAGCCCTTTCATCAATGAGGCATCCATCTTCTGAGTTGTATATTTACCTCTGAAAACCCTTTCAAAAGTGTCCCAATCAGGAATGGAATTAGCAGGCAGACTGAAATACCAAGATGCTGCTGCTCCTTTCAGAGTGTGAGGGAACAATCTGCAGACCACATCTTCATACTCCCTAGCCCTTAGCCCTTCTAATGCTAGATAAAAGCTTTGAAGATGATCATCTATAGCAATATTTTCCACAGGGTAAAACTTAGGTAGGAGCTTGTCAAAGGCTTGAGGTAGGTTATGCAAAGGAGGATTCAGGTTCAAAGGTGGCCTAGATCTCCATGTCGGCAAAGGATTGGGTTGATTACCAGCCATAAGCAAAGGTAAACGAAAAAGACACTGGACAAAACAGTCCATCAGGGATAGGACTAGAATCTGCAAACTTGGGTTAGATTAAAATTTAAAACATCTACTGGTAGGATAGTCTCAGGAAATCAAATTCCAGGGCCAGCCTATACTGGCGGCCCTCCTTCTAGTGCCAAAACTATTGAGGCCTAGAAATTCACAGGCGGCAACAGTAAGGGATTCTCCCCAATCAACGTTCCCAACTATCCCGTTGACTGTTTGGTATAGGGAATCCATCCAGTTTTACGGTCTGGCTACCGTAGGTTAAAGTAACAAACAAGGGTTTTACCGGTTGCGGCCCGGTCCACCGGAATTTGTATTTTTTGACTTAAGAATGAAATGCACATATCTAACTGAATGTAGGGTGCTGAAGGATGCAAGGAGCATTAACAAAGTGATGTGCAGGTTCTCTTCTTCTCCCTTCTGCAGCCACTCTGCAGGCTCATTTTCAAGCCTCTGAGCCTCCTCTCTTATCCTTTTGGTGACCTCTTCATCCTTAGCTTGCTCAGCTTTATCTTGCTCACTCCCTTTTCCGCCCTTGGTGGGATGCTTTGGTTTGAATCTTCTACTAAGTGCCGTCATGTTTGGTGCACTCCTGAAAATAGATTCATCTCGATCAAAATGGTGGGTGTACTCGTAAAACAACTTGTGCTTCTTGCAGTGCTCAGCCATTCTGCCATGAGTGTCATTTCATCTAAAAGTCATCTTGCCAAAGTGGAACTTCCCTAGTTCCTCTATAAATTCTGCAGCTTGCTTCACATTGGTGAAACTGCAGCGGCCTAGCTTAAATGGTAGGGGTGGATAGGCAGTCTTCTTTTTCTGGAACAAGAAGTGACCAACTCCGTCAATAAACACTTGTCTGACTGCCTCTTTGTGGACTATATAATCCGTTGCATACTTGGGCAGCAAATAAGGTGTTTTTGATCCACCAAACATTCTAAGATACATCCCGTTTTCTGTCAAGAAATAATCACCATACTCCTCTATTACCTACATAGCCTCTTCAAACATGCAGTTACATTCCTTTCGGAAGATAATCGTGTGCAGAGGCATAATAAAATGCTCACAGATCTCTCGGTAATAACTATGGTACTGATGAGCCCCCAATAGTTTATAGGCTGCATATACGGGCATTCTTTCCCTATCCCAAACACATTTGAGCCCGGGGAAAGGGTGGTGGCATAGTATGCAGTCTATCAGAATGGAACTCATGTAGAACTTAGATTTTTTCCGGGCTTCTCCTCCTCCCAGGGCTGCAGCTACACAAGAAGAGAGACTACTTGATACTAGGCTGGCCCAGTTGAAGATTGTTCCTTCTGTGGCCACATGAAACATAAGAGGTGTCCACTCCAATTTGAAGATTCTACCATTGGCTCTTCCAAAGATCCGGTTTAGCATCAAGGCTATAAACCTGTAAGGAGCTCTTAAGCTTGCTATGTCATAGTCCTCCGTTGCTCTGTGTCTATAAAGCTTTCCTGGTAAGAGCATTCTTCTCAAGGTTTCCACTAAATCCATCCTGAGGTTATCTAACCAATCATTTGACAGGAAGACTTGGGGCTCTGGCAGGTGGTAAGCCAATGCCACATATCCAGGGCTAAATGCAGCATAGCCCTGACCTTCAACATTTCCCATCAGCATTGTGTTGTTATTTGTGTGTGGTAGAATCCATCTCATCACATCAGAGCAAGGGAACAGCTCTGGTCTGGTAGCCACCTTCATGATGGCGGATTTTTCAATGTTGGGGTAAATAGGTTCTTCCTCAAGACCCGTGTCTGGGACTTCCCTACGGGAAATCAGTCTGTATGTCTCACCCCATTTGTACTCAGGATCAATCCCAGAGATACATTGGGTATCCTGATATATATACTCCTTCTGTGGGACGACCTCTATTGCTGTTTGTTCTTCGACCGTAGGGGCCTTCCTTTTCTGCCTCTTGGACATTTTAAATTCTTCCTGCAATGTAAAAACATTATGACATTTAAGCAGTTTGAATTTGTGAACATTGTGCAACAATATATCCTTTCTCAAGTGTATCATAATTGCGACCAGTCCATGAAATCAAATCATAATTCTCTCATACTGAACAATCAAACTAGCATGCAGTACTGTGCAATGTGCCATTATCTTATGCATAGTATGGTAATGTTCAATGCAACAAATACATATATTGTTCAACCTTATAATTCCTTGAGACTATGGGTGCACTATCTTATGATCCGATCTATATGAGCAAGCCTATCAATCATACTTATGCCAGGATTAAACCTACACTATTATGTGACCTACCACTTCCTCATGATAGTGATACATTGAAGCAAAACATTGTAAATTATATGCAGGTGCAGTATTCAATTATCATTCTATTGCCTAGCAAACACAGAGAAGGATTAAAAGCATCAAGCTCATGCCAATCAACACTTTATCCATAAAACCCAATCAGACGCATCACAAAAGAAACGCATGCGACTTGTAGCGGAGAAGTTACATTAATCTGACAGTACATTTCGCCCTCCCTAGGGAGGCGTAACCACTTTTATGCACAGGGTATCCTCATCAAAACACGACCAACATGCTATCCTCAACAAACGCAGCGTAATTAGTGACACACCCCTTCTACCCCACTAGGGTTTTAGGTGACCAAAAATCAAAAGGGTTGGAAAGGATGGCGCAAACAACACAGGCTAGGCTCGACTGCGAAAACTCTTCAAAACTCTATTCCTCCCAGTCAACTGTAGGTCCGACCTTCTGCCTCGTCGAGGATGTGAAAACGTGCCAGCAGAACGGCTAGAGTCCACAGGTTGAGGATGCACCACAGAAATCAATAAACTACCAAACCCCCCACGGCAGCACCCAAAATCCGACCACTCCTTGTCTATCATGGCCATGCAGCAAGGCTTGGCGCAGACGGCGTAACGGCCGTCTACGCCTATCCCCTTCAACCCTTGTGCACGCGAGGCAGTGACTAAAGGTGAAAATAAAATGTCTTAGATGGTAAAAAATGCCCCCTTTACCCAAGGTTAAAATAAAACCCACTGGCACAAGCTTAAATCCTAGCTGGATAAGGGAAAACGCCGGGGACCCCAAAATATGGGAGAAAACCAATAACCGTTCAAGTGTGATGGGAAAAGACGGAATAAACCTACCTGGCAATCCAGCGAACGGCTGAGTTGATGGCGGTTGGAATACTTCTTCCACCTGGAAGCTGGTACAACGACAGCTAGATCCTCTCTCCCTTTGAAGCCCGACAGCTCACCACGACAGTGCTCAATAATCAAAACAAACAATACAAAAACCCATACCGTCGCACCGTATAAATATAAAAAATGCCACACGTGCGAGAGCATTTAAATCAGGCCCGAAACGAAAGATGCGTCGGGCGACTAGAGATTTAGTCTCTCCGCAACGGCGGATGGTCCACAATACTAACTCACCCGCACGGCTAAAATAGAACGCGTGAACTACAATCGGGCGCTGGCGAGTACCTTGATCGGATGACCAAGAATCTGAACTCCTCCGCAACGGCGGGCCCTCCGACTCAGATTCCAATCAACTCGACACCTTCCGCAACGGCGGATCCTCAGAGCATGATGCCGCCCACAACGGAGGAGGAAACGATGGCCAAGCATTCCAATACGAAGCTGAAACACACATCGGGGCGCAAAAGAAAAACTAAGTCCAAAGTGATCCGCAATGGCGGACGCCCGAAAAGGAGATTTGTCCGCAGCATCAGACGAAGAAGACTTCAAACCCGTCCGATAGAGAATCAAAAACCACCCGATGAAGAATCACAACTCACGCGCAACGGTCGGAGAGAAAAGGAAAGCTTAAACCCGGAAAAGGCCCACAACGGTCGACGCAAAAAAGACAATCAAGATCTGAAAATCACCCGCAACAGCGGGACAGTCAAACGAATTAACTCCTGATACAGGAAGGTTTCAAAAGATATGCAAAACGACGATTAACTCAATTAAATATGGGATTCTTTTAAGCATTGAAATGAGAAAAAATCAATCGATTGACAACAATCCCAAGTGCTGGAAGAAGCTTCAGCAAATCATAGACCAAAAATCAATAGGCTGAAATCAAGGAACAAAACGACTAATTCAAAGTAAAGGAGGGCCCCAAAATTTTTGAATTTTGGGAAAACTGTTGCAGCTGCAACAAAACCTTTTGTTAATGTTTTGTTAAATGCTTCAATTGCTCCATTCGACTGAGGAATGTATGTTGTACTCCGACAATGGTTGATTTGGAACTGGTCGGTTATGGTTTTGATAATCCTATTAATAAAGTGTGTTCCCTAGTCGCTGAATAGGTTTATTGGACATCTGAATCAAGTAATGATATTTTCATATAAATTTTGTGGCTACCTCACTGGAACATGTGTTAACTAGTTCTTCCTCTACCCATTTGGTCACATATTCGACTGCAGTTATTATGTACCTTGCACCTGTTCTTTTTGCTAGTATAGGAAATGGTCCTATGAATTCTATGTCCCAAATTTCAAATTCCAAACTTGGGTTTACTGATATCAAAAGCATTTCTGTGCTAGGCAGGGGTCGACCTAGTTGTTTACATCTATCACATTTGCTTACAAATTTTCTGCAATCTTTGTGAAGTGTCGGCCACCATAACCCTGATTGTTGGATTTTTTTTGCAGTTGTGTCAGCTTGGAAATGTTGTCCTGCAGGTCTGTAATGTGCTTCATGCATAATGTTGTCTCTTTCATGTTCCAGTAAACACCTTCTAAGGATGTTGTCTAAACCCATTTTGTACAAGAATCCATTTATGAGGCTATAAGGTGCAGCTTTCATGGCTAAGATCTGTTTCTTTTTGGTACTCATGCCTTCCGGTGCTTGTCCATCTTCTAAACACTGGGCTATTTCCTCTAACTCTGCCGGGACTGCTTCTATTTGAAATAGATGTGCATCTGGTAAGTCGTCTTTGACTCCTGTCGGTTCCTCTCCTGTGTCGATTCCAGATAAATGGTCGGGACCGACATTTAACTTACCTAGTCTGACAACGACTTCGAACTCAAATTCTTGGAATAGAAGTAGCCATCGACAAATTCTTCCATGGTGTAGAGGCTTATTCACAAGGTATTTTAATGCTTGATGATCAGTGTAAAAGATAAATGGATTAGCTAGGAGATAATGTCGATATTTTTGTAGTGCAAAGACCATTCCTAATGCTTCTCTTTCTATCGTCGAATAGTTTCGTTCAGCTTTGTTTAGTTTTCTGCTGCTATAAACTATAGGATAATCCATTCCATCATCTCCTGGCTGAGTTAGGATTGCTCCTATTGCTAGGCCTGATGTGTTGATGTGGACATGGAATTTAGTTGACCAGTTTGGAAACCTTAGGATTGGTGCTTTGACTAGTTTTATTTTTTAGTTTTTCAAATGATATATGGCACTCTTCTGTCCAATCGAACTCTTCATAATTCCTTAATAGTTCTTCTGGTGCATAGGTCATATCTGAGTAGTATCTGATGAATTTTCTATAATAGCTTGTATGACATAGTAACACTCTGACTTGTTTTGAGTTCACTGGTGGTTTTAGGTTGAGGATAATTTTGATTTTTGCAAAATCTACCTTAATACCTTCCTTACAGAAAATGTGTCCTAACAATATCCCTATGGGGGTCACAAATATGCACTTCCTGATGTTCAAGGCTAACTGGATTTGTCATCATATTTCCAACATAAGCCTTAGCCACTTGCAATGATCTTTTAACATGGAGTATATTGTCCAATCATCAAAGTATACTTCCATGGTTTTGTAAATATATTCTTGGAATGTTTTCACCACAATTCTAGAGAATACCGCAGGTGCATTCTTTAATCTAAAAGGCATAACCTTGTAAGCAAATGAGCCAAATTCACATACGAATGTTGTCTTTTTCTGATCTTCTTTAGCTATTGGCACTTGTTTATAACCTGAGAAGCCATCTGTAAATGAGTAGCATTCATGTCCTGCAACTTCATTTAAGATTTCATCTGCATAAGGAGTTGGAAATGGGTCTGTTAGTGTCACTTTATTTAGCTCCCTGAAGTCGACACAAATTCTCAATTTGGTCGGATCATGTTTCTTAGGTTGAACAACCATTGGACTTGCCCATTATAATTGGTCAATAGGGTAGATGATGCCTGCTACAAGCATGTTATCAATCTCCTTTTTTACTATCTCTTTGTATTTATGAGCTAGCTTATATGGCCTTTTCTTCACAAGTTGAACATCAGTTTTAGTGTCAATTTTCATTTCACCCATTTCATGGACTAAAACTTTGAGATCTGTATAATCTCAGGAAAATACATCCTGGAACTCTTTTAAGAGGATCACTATTTCTGTTGTCTGCTTTTCACTCCAGTAGTCTCCAATCTTTGCCATTTTTGGTTGGTCATCATTTGAGATGTCGAATTCTCTAGTTTTGAACTTAGCATCTAGCCATTCTAGTGCTTTGGCTTCATTGATTGGTTGGATTCCTTCTTTAAACTATGAGAATGTGGTAGGAAAGTTGGCTGCAGTCATTCGGTCGGTATCTTCCTTGTCGGTGGTTCCAACTTGGAGTACTGTGTGAATAGGTTTGGTTGTTTCGACATGGTTTGATTTCCATCTAAAACTTTTCCCTTCTGTATTTTCATTTTCTAATTGTAGTCATGTCGACTGTCGTATTGTCCTGGTTTGTATATTGTTACAGTTCATTGTCTGTCGGTTGTCTTTTAAGGGTTTGTTTTCTGTCGGCTATATAAATTCTTTAATATGCTTTGCTGTTTTGACAAAATTCATGTTTTGTTGTATAAAGTTGAAATATTTGATAAACTTTTCTCTAAGTTCAGGCCATAGGAATGTTTCACCTTGGGCTTCCTCCACCTTATACCATTTGTTTGGTAATTCGGCGAGCGTTTATGGAAACAGATGCGACCATGCACGTTCATCTTTGTACCCAAGTCTTCTCCATTCTTTTTCACATGTCTTAATATGGTCTTCTGGATCCTGTCCTTGAATGAAAATAGGTATCTGAGCTTGGTTGGTTAACTTCTTTCCACCAAACCTTTCTACAAAGTAAGTCGAAGCTGTTGTCCAGGTCTGCAGTCTTGTCTGATGGGTATCCCACCATCTAGCAGCTTGTCCTATAAAAGTTTCTACTAAACTTTGTAGTAAACCATGTTCACCAATATTTTTGCACACTTGTTCTATGTGCATGACTGGTGATTCTCTTTCCTTATATCTTGGTTTTTGTGTATTATTTATACTTGTAGGTTTTAAAGTAGGGTATTCCCTCATTTTTTTCTCAAATATTTTTGGTACAATGGACACTATGAAGCACTGTCTAGTGGGATTTTTCTATACTTTTTGGATAGTCCAACACCCTCTTGCTTGTGTTTCGCAGTTCTTGACTTCCCAATCATATAATTCTGCAGCTGAATTATATCCTACTGAGTCTTGGTTTCCCAAATGAAGTTCTCCATAGATATTAGGTTCTGTATAATTTGCATTATTTTGTATCTGATAAAGTTGTCGAATATCAACTTCTTCATCGATAGGTTCTATCCAAGGTTCTCCTTGGGACGGATGAATGGGTACAATGACCTTTTGCCCATTTCCTTTTAATTTTATTCTCTCTTTATCTAGGGATATCGATGCTTTCATCTTTCTTCCCTAAGGTCGACCTACTAACGTTGGGAAGGATCTGTATCCTTCCTTAGGGTCAATAATTTCAAAGTCAACTTTGGTTGATATTCCCTTAATTGTGGTGTCCACATTTTTCCAGACCCCATTAGGTTCAATTAGGCCTTGGTCGACTAGTTTCAGGTATATACATGACTCAGATAGTCGAGGTCTACCTAACTGTTCCCATGTGTGTTGAGTCATAATATTTACCTGCGATCCGAAATCGAGTACAACTTGTCGAACATAGTATCCTTCAATTTCCAAGTCGACAAGTGGGTCGGCATCACTTTTATCTTTTTGATTTAGACTATAGATATTCTTTGTTTGTTTTTCGGTGTTGTTGTGTTTTATTTCATATAATAAGTCGATGAATTGAGATACTGAGTTATCTGTCTGTACTAGCTGTATTAATTATATTATTGTGTTATGTCGATTATCGTATGCTTCTTCCTGTTGTGCAAATTATCTAAATATATTTGTTGCATCTTTATATATTTGTTTTTCTTTAACTAGGTCAGGATAAACATTTTTCTCTTTTATCTTGCTTATTTGGGGGTTATCATTCCCAGTTTTCGTCCGTTGTCGTGTTACAATATGTAAATTCTTTGTATTGATGGTATCACGTTTTTTCACACACGACAAGACATTAAAATTCTTTTTTTTATTTATCTTTTCAAGCATAATAGGGCAATCTTCTAATGAGTGATCCCCTACGCCACAATTAGTACAGAATTTGAGGTCAGTCCTATCCTTGTATGGGAAGTCTGCATGTTGGTGTCCCTCCTTATAACATGTGAAACATTGGATGGGTCAACGTGGTCGGTTGTCTCGATTCCTAGAGAATCGACCTCGACCTCCATAGCCTCCACGTCGATTGTCATACCGGTGCTCGTATCTTTGATTGTTCTGATCATTTGGCGCGTGGTTTTGCTTAGTACTTTGTGCAACTGCATTGGTCTGATAGACTGCATGATCATTTTTTCGGTTCTTGAGGTTCAGATGGAAGTCGGTCGTGTTATTATTTTTGGTTTCGTAGATTGCACACCAAGATGCCTTTCCGTTCTTCATGCTAAATGGGAAATCTTTTGTCGAGTGGTCTCCATGCTCTTGGAAAATTTCGTAAGAACATTTAGTCTGCACGAATCGAACGTCATGTCGGTTGATGTCCTGTTGACAGTTGTCTTTTGAATGTCTGACTGTCGAGCATTTCGTGCACCAGATATCCTGAATTTTGAGGTTTAATTATTTTAATGACTTATGTATGCTCTCGAGCTGTTCTTCTAATCTGTGATCGGTGGAGTATGATGGTATGTCCTTATCCATTTCTACTTGGAGATATTTTGTAAGTGCATCTTCGTAAGTCTTGAATGTCTACAGAATTATGTGTCGGATAATTTTCTGTGATAAACCTGCAAGAAACCACTAGATTAATCATTGTTCATCAATAACATAGTCCAATTGGCTAAGAAGGTCTTTCCATCATTTATCATAATCACGGACAGTTTATCCTGGCTTCTGTGATGTCATTTTTAGTTCCGTTGCTTCCAGATTTTTTGCATCTATAGTTTTGAAAAATGATAGAAATTGCACTTTGATCTCGGATTTGGTTGCTCGGGGTGTTCTTTTAGATAAGGTCATGTACCAAGTTAATTCCCTTTTCCTCAAGGCACCAGCGAACTGCACCATCTGCTTGTCTTCATCTGTAACTTGCTTAGCCTGCCAAGTCGACTCATAGACGAACCAGTGTCATCTGGGGTCCTCATCACCCTCATATAGAGGAATGTGTGCTGACACGTGACCCATGTCGGAGTCACTGTCACTGCTTTCAGGAGGTGGTGGTGGTGGAGGTGGTGATGGGGGTGGTGGGGTTATTTGCTTATTCCTCTCTACAGAACTATCGTCGATGGAACTCTCGTTCCCGTTGGTTGTCTTTGTCATTACCTCTTTGACCAGCAATCGGTTGGTGTCGACTTCTTCTGTCGATGTCCAATTGCAATTATCTGTCTGCAGTTCTAAATGTTCTGTGTCCTCCAAAGCTGTATTTGGTAGGGGGGGTGCTCCTTCATGTGTTGGTAAAAGTAAGTGGATACTTCGGTTGGAGGGTACCACTTGAAGCGTAACCCAATTTCCTTCTTCTGGTCGATGGATAATGAGATGTCTACTAGTGTATGTCTCATCGTCTAGTCAGCTCCATATAAAAAAGTCACCAGCTCCTAGTCTGAGGTCCTCTTCGACAATAGCTTGTATCCGAGTACATGGATCTGTTAGAGGTTTTACTTCCTGGGGAACTTCTAATTGAAGAGCTTCTCGATTCTCTATCCACAGTTCTTCTTAAATAGGGGATGCCTCTTCTTCCATGCCTTCTTCTTGTCGGTCATGACCTGAATCCAGTGGATCTCTTTCTTGGTCGGTCACCCCAGTACTCATTCCTCTCTGCAATGCTAAGGCTCTTTCTCTTCTTTATTCCCTACTTTGTAGCCTCCTCTCCCTCTCTATTTTCTGGAAGTCCGTCATACCTTTGTGTGACACTGTTTTCTCAATTTCCTTTTTAGGTTGACTTCTCATTACTGGTGATTGGTATTTCTTTTGTTCGACTAGAATCCACTCCACTTTATTTTGACATATGACCAGCTACCCCCCCATAGCCTACTTGACGCTTTAGAAAGACCAGATAGTTCTATATACTTGCTTAGGAAGTATTCCCACTCCTTTTCTGCAATGAATTTTCCCCACCTCTTTTGATTTTCTGCCCAATTAGGGCTTATTGGCGGTCCGCAGAGTGATGGAAGGGGTTCGACAATATGACCCACTCCCTTCTCGATCAAGAATTTAAACAGCAAGGTCGGTAAGGAACACAAAAATTGCTCGGTGAGTTCTGTGTATAATTTCTTCTTGACGATTTCTACCAAAGTTTTTGTCTTCTACTGTTTTCTCCTCGCAAAATTCGTCGGCGATTTTTTCAAACCATTACGACAAGTTTGTTCTTCCCCCACGAATTAGTTTTTCTAGTAACTGTTGATCTTTAGTCCCTTCCGGCCTTTTCATCTAGGAGTTTCTTCAGAAGTTGGGGCACTAATTCTACAAACTTCTCATGTGTCTCTGTAAAGAATCTTTCTTTTGCTTGTGCGGTCGTCAATCTGTTTCTTCGTGCGTAATTCTGCAAATAATTTTCTACTTTACACTCCCACTAGTCATTAATCTCCTATTCTGATATCATCTGCTTGCATACATCTTAGACATGTACTACTGGCAACAGAACCAATGTTGTAATCTCACAGATCACATAAGGTTACCAATAATACATACTAAAACATACATACATAACAGAGACAAGAGACAAGAACAAGTAGATATAATAATAGATTATATTAGCATGAGAGGGTCCATACAATACATAGAACTGAACCGAGTTCTTTATCTAGCTGAATAGCCTAATATGTATGATTTACAAACAGTTACAAAATAACTACCTGTCGGTTCGGTGAACTGACATGACTTTAGGTGGCCGACCTAATCTCTAGTTTAGTCGACTGATTGACTTAGTTGGCTGACTGACTAAGTCGGCTATCATTCAAGTTAGCATACCGACTTGCTCCTCTAACAATTGTCTATGCAGTCATATTTTTTACACAGTCATACTTTATTTTTCTTTAAATTTGCAGCCCTTTCTTTTGCACTTATGAACACCAAAATAAATATGTGAGACCATGGATGGATATCTAGATAAGCAAATAACATCCCCATGCCTTTGTATTAATTTGTTGGATCAAGGACAACAGTTGATGGGTGTTAGGACCCTATAATTTTCCTATCGTTGTGGTAGGAAGTTACAGCGGTAACCATTTCAACCAAAATTTAGACTATATTCTAGCCGATACAATCAAAGAGGAATTTCTCTCATCACAGAGGAAAGAAACACATATATGTGGCTTTGAACATCTTGCAAAGCATACTTCTCATTAAAGCTTCCAATAAAATTACAAAGATGCAAAACCATGAGCATAATTCTTTTTGAATGAAAGTTCCCACCGTTTCCTCATCAATTAAGGTCCTATTTATAATGCCATGGCTCCCGAGACCAACCCCGAAACATATCCCAATTCTATTACATCATGGGTATACAATTCTTCACAAATTCCTGAGGTGGCATATTTGTCATTATCACAAACAAATTGGGAAAATATGCAGCGATGCATGTGCTTGACCAAAACAACAAGTATGACATCTCGAACTAAGGCTTGTTGGTTGAAAGTGACATTTCAGATCACCTCTGATGGTCTAGTGCTGACTTAAATTTGGATTTCTCTTCAACTGTAGAGGTGAAGGATCATTTCTTCATTACAAGTACTCATTCTTATACAAATTCCCGCAAATCTTCACCATTTCACCTGTTTTAGGAGTCGGATCACTAAAAAATAGGCTTTAGATATCCACCTGCATACCTCAAATGGTGACAACTGTGTGAACTATGAGAGAGGTTTTTTTAAATGATCATGTTCCCAACAAAACCCATGTATTCAATTTTTCAAATTCCCCTCCAACTCTTCTAAATATTCTTTTGTACTTGATGACTCAGACAAGATTGCGCATTTCTGAAAAAATTCCCTTTGAATATCCGTTTGATTATCCAAATTGATATTACATTTGTACACACTGAGAGATATTATTGTACATGAGCATGTTCTGAATAAAAATGTCTCTCACTTTCTAAAACTTCTTCTTGGTTCGGGGAAACTTGGTCTCGGAAGTTTTTGACCAAACAGTCAATTGAAAATCTAGAAAATTGCCCTCTGAAGATGGATTTGATTTTCCCAAACCATAGCACCTGTGTAAAACCTGAAGGAGGTTATTGTATATAATCATGTTATGAAGAGAATCCTCTTTCTATTTCTGCAAATTCATCTTGGTTCTATGGGAAACACTCTTGTAAGCTAATAACTAAAAAAGTCATTTTCATAGAAAGACATGTTTTGTTGTAATGTATAAAAGTTTACCGAGTTTTTAAAACTTAGATCTCCCGCACATTGCCAATGCGAGATCGATGTGGACCATTAATCAGTATTAGATACAAACTAAGTCATTCAATAGTGGAGATTGTACTATATTTCGTAGGTCCAAAAACTTCCTTCGTCCTTGCTTGTTGTGAGTGTGAAACCCACCTCCGTCATGGATTTGTTTCCACCTTCCCATGTGACTGTTGATTTCGTCAGTGAGTTAATGCCATTTCACAAAGCTTGGCCTTCAATTTATCTGTGTGTTTTCAAAATTCAAACTCTCAGATCCACGTGGAGGAACAGACAAGGAATTATTGTTTTATATGTTTTTTGTAGAAATTATTGTCCCACATGCATATGATGATAAATATTACCATGGTTTATGTTTTCCAATTGTTTCAACATGTATAAAGGAATAATAAAGGATGATACTCCTTGCGACCTAGAAAATCCTTTTAATTCATTAGCATTCCTTTCTTTTTGCCCAAATTAGGAATGAATTCCTTTTCTCTTGCAAACCTTCTCGATCGAGAAAACAAACTCCTGTAGGGACAAAATTTAGCACAGGTGCTAACAATGGGAATTTGAAAATAGCCTTCTATAACTCATTTTAACATGGGCTTATTTCATTTATTTTTAACACGAAAACATTTTTTTTCTCCAACTTGGCAAATCCATATCTCACATGTGTGTTTGCCAGATTAGGATATGATAATATGGATAGATGGATAGATCATCAGAGAAGAGACCCATACTTTTTAATATATTTATTGGCACACACAGAGCCTCTAGCGGGCATTTCAAAATGGCTTCTCAGGAAAAAAAAATCAATTTGGAAAATTTACATTTCACACATGTGATCTTTATTACGGATATTGAACCCAGGGATAGATAGAAAAGTAACCACATAAAATACCCACACCTTTGGATGAAATTATCTACACAACCACATCCTATGGCATCCATTTCCAATCCACCTCTTCAATTCCTATTTTTAACACAGACACATTTTCATAGTTTATCTTTGGTGGCCATTATGATTTTTCTCATTTTGACAGATGTATTCCTTGCACATGTGATCATCAAAAAGAAAAATAAAACCATGGATAGGTATAAATATATCCAAGGAACAGGCCTATGTCATCTGATGAATTTTTGGACTCATGAACAACATGTGATGAGCATTTCTAAATGACCTTTTATTACTAGTTTTAACTCTTGGACAACTGTGCCATTTTCAGGGTGATTTTTTTATTTCACCAAAACCTTGAACCAATGTCACTAGATGATGTATAATATCTCACTGAGCACAACACAACTCATTTCACCTTCAAAATATTCTTCCTCTGACCTAGGCGTGCATTTTAGTCAACTTGTTCAAAAAAATGGCCTAAACCCCTGTTTTTGCAGATCCATAACTTTCGCCACTCACACTCTTAAGACAAACTGAGAACATGGTTAGATATCCAGGTAAACAAGCTACAAACTTATAGGATGGGGCATGCATTGTTATTAATCTATGAATTATGGTGGTCATTTTCCAAGGCAATTTTGACTAATTTTCCCAAAAAGTCTTGTTTTGGGAGACCCATATCTTTTTCTTCAGACACTTTTTATGAGAAATGAAACCATGGTTAGATAGGTACTTCAACAAGATACGACATGGTAGTTCAGGGGGGGAAATTACTTTTACGTATAAATTATGGTGGACATTTTCATAAGGAAACTGCTTTAGGGCAATTTTTCATCACTTGGTCCAAATTTTTCATCACTTAGTCATATTTTTTACATAGTCATACTTTATTTTTCTTTAAATTTGCATCCCTGTCTTTTGTAATTGTGAACACCAAAATAAATATGTGATACCATGGCTGGATAGCTAGATCACCAAAGAACATCCCCATGCCTTTGGATTAATTTGTTGGCTCAAGGAAAACAGTTGGTGGGCATTTGAAAATAGCCGTCTATAACAAGTTTTAATACTTGGGAAGATTACATTTATTTTTAACAGACAGACATTTTTTTCTCAAACTTGGCCAATCCATATCTCACACATTAGTTCACCATATTAGGATATGATAAGATGGATAGATGGATAGATCATTAGAGAAGAGAGTCATACTTTTTAATAGATTTATTGGCACACAAAGATCCTGTGGTGGGGATTTCAAAATGGATTCTCAGACAATTTTTTTTCAATGTGGAGAATTTATATTTCACACATGTGATCTTTATTACGAATGTTGAACCCAGGGATAGATAGAAAAGTTAGAATATAATAGAACCATACCTTTGGATGAAATTATCTACACAACCACATACTATGGCGTGCATTTCCAAACCATCTCTTCAATTCCTTTTTTTAACACTTTACACATTTTCATAGTTCATCTTTGGTGGCCATTTTGATTTTTCTCATTTTGACAAATTTATTCCTTGCACATGTGATCATAAAAACTAAAAATAAAACAATATATAGGTAGACAAATATCCAAGGAACAGACAGATGTCATCTGATGAATTTTTGGGCACAGGAACAACATGTGGCAGGCATTTCTAAATGACCTTTTATTACTAGTTTTAACACTTGGACCACTGTGCCATTTTGAAGGTCATTTTTTTATTTCACCAAAAACCTGAAACAATATCACCAGAGGATGTAGAATATCTCACTAAGAACAAAAAAACTCATTTCACCTTCAAAATATTCTTCCTCTGACCTAGGCGTGCATTTTAGTGAACTTTGTGAAGAAAACTACATGAATACCTATTTTGGTAGATCCATAACTTTATCCACAAACACTCTTAAGACAAACTGAGACCATGGTTAGATATGCAGGTAAACAAGATACAACCTTACAGGATGGGACACTCATTTTTATTAAGCTATGAATTATGGTGGTCATTTTCACAAGGCAATTTTGACTAATTTTCCCAAAAAGACTTGTTTTGGTAGACCCAAATCTTTTTCTTCGGGCATTTTTTATGAGAAATGAAACCATTGTTAGATAGATACTTCAACAAGATACGGCATGGCAGGTCGGGGCAGGCATTTACTTTTACCTCTGAATTATGGTGGACATTTTCATAAGGCAACTGCTTTAGGGCAATTTTTCATCACTAGCTAGTCATATTTTTTACACAACCATACTTTATTTTTCTTTAAATTTTCAGCCCTGTCTTTTGCACTTGTGAACACTAGAATAAATATGTGAGACCATGGCTACATGGAAAAATCATCAAAGAAAATCCCCATGCCTTTGGGTTAATTTTTTGGCTCTAGGACAACAGTTGGTGGGCATTTGAAAATAGCCTTATGTAACTAGTTTTAACACTTGGGGAGATTTCATTTATTTTTAATAGGCAAACATATTTTTTCTTGAACTTGGAAAATCTATTTCTCACACGTGTGTTCACCATATTAGGATTTGATACTATGGATAGATGTATAGATCATCAAAGAAGAGATTCATACTTTTTAATAGGTTCATTGGCACACATAGAGCCTCTCGCGAGAATTTCAAAATGGCTTTTCACACACAAAAAAAAATCAATTTGAAAAATGTATATTTCACACATGTGATATTTATTACGGATATTAATCTCGGGGATAGATAGAAAAGTTACCAAATAACATACCCACACCTTTGGATGAAATTATTTACACAACGACATCCTATGGCATGCATTTCCAAACCACCTCTTCAATTCCCATTTTTAACACTAGGACACATTTTCATAGTTTATCTTTGGTGGCCATTATGATTTTTCTCATTTTGAAAGTCGTATTCCTTGAACATGTGATCACCAAAAAGAAAAATAAAACCATGGATAGGTAGACAGATATCCAAGGAACAGACCCATGTCATCTACTGAATTTTTGGGCACAAGAACAACATGTCGCAATCATTTTTAAATGACCTTTTATTACTGGTTTTAACACTTGGACAACTATGCCAATTTCAAGGTGAATTTTTTTTTTGTGAGAACCTTGAACAAATGCCACTAGATGATGTAGAATATCTCACTAAGCACAACACAAGTCATTTCAACTTCAGAATATTCTTCCTCTGACCTAGGAGTGTATTTTAGTAAACTTGGTGCAAAAAACTGCCTGAACCCCTATTTTGGTAGATTCATAACTTTCTCCACAAACACTCTTAAGACAAAATGAGACCATGGTTAGATATCTAGGTAAATAAGCTACATCCTTATAGGATGGGACGTGCATTTTTTTAAGATATGAATTATGGTGGTCATTTTCCCAAGGAAATTTTGACTAATTTTCCCAAAAATAGTTGTTTTGGCACACCCATATCCTTTTCTTCAGGCACTTTTTATGAGAAATGAAACCACGGTTAGATAGGTAATTCAACAAGATATGGCATGGCAGGTCAGGGCAGGCATTTACTTTTACTTATGAATGGTGGTGGACATTTTCATAAGGAAACTGCTTTAGGGAAATTTTTCATCACTTGGTCAATTTGTCATCATTTAGTCAATATTGGATTGATTGTGTGTGCAGTCATATTTTTTACACAATCATACTTTATTTTTCTTTAAATTTTCAGCCATGTCTTTTGCACTTGTGAACACCAGAATAAAGATGTGAGACCATGGATGGATATCTAAATCACCAAAGAACATCCCCATGCATTTGGATTAATCTGTTGGCTCAAGTACAATAGTTGGTGGGCATTTGAAAATAGCCTTATGTAACTAGTTCTATCTCAATTATTAAAGGGTTCTAGCTCAATGGTAGAGTGCATGCTTTACAAGAAGGAGGTTGAAGGTTTGATTCCTTCGTTCCCTAATGATATTGCAATATTGATGTTTTAAATAAAATATATTTTATTATGATTTATTATGGCTATGAGGGGGGTTCAAAACTGACCTTGTATGTTAAAAAGAGGGGGGTTCAAAACCCCCCCTGTAATTTTCTATGAGGGGGGGTTCATAACCACCCATAAAATTCCAAGATTGACTTTTGGGGGCAGGGAGGGGGGGTTAAAACTGCCCCCATAAGTCATTTTTGTGGTGGTTTAGAACCTCCCCAAAATTCACTTTCAGGGGCGGTATTGGGGGGGCTCAGAACCACCCCTAAAATTCAAAACGTTTAGCGTAAGTGCTATTAGGGGCGGTTTTGTAAAGACCACCTGCAAAGCAAACACCACCCCCAAAAGTCCAAAATTGATTTTTGAGGTGGTTTAAAACGGCTCCTAAAAGTCCAAAACTGACTTTTGGGGGCGGTTCTCGGTTTAGAAATGCCCCCAAAAGGCACTTTTGAGGTGTGGTTTAGAACCACCCCGAAAAGTCACTTTTGGGGGGGGGGGGCTTCAGAACCGCTCCTTAAAGTCAAAACTTTAGCATTGGTGATATTAGGGGCAGTTTTGTAAAGACGTCCTCCAAATCCAAAACTGCCCCCAAAAGTGAGTTTTGGAGGCAGAAGACAACCGCCCCTAAAAGTGAAATTTTTTGTAGTGCAAACATAACAAACAAATAAAGTCATCAAAGATATGCTAAGAATGTATGTCATGCAAAGACCCACTAAGTGGGAGGACTATTTGCATCTAGTAGAGTTTGCATACAATAATTGTTACCATGCTTGAGTAAAGATGATCCCATTTGAAATATTGTATGGGAAAGAGTGTACTACCAATGTTAGTTGGGATATCCCTATGGATCGTCTTATACTAGGACCTAAAATGTTACAATACATGGAACAAACTCTTCGAGAGGTACAAGAGAACTTGAAAGTGGCACAGGATCTCCAAAAACATTACACTGACTTGAAGAGACATCATAAAGAGTTTTCTATCGAAGACCACATCTATCTTCAATTCAAACCCAAAAAGAGCTCCCTTAAATTGGGGAGATATACCGAATTAGCACCACGGTTCTGTGGACCCTTTCAAATCTTGGAAAGGATTGGATGAGTTGCATACAAACTTTCTCTTCAATCACACTTGAAAATTCTAAATATTTTTCATATTTTCTTACTGAAGAAATATATACATGATTCCACTCATATCATTGACTAGAATGTGGTGCAAGTGGAACCAGAAGGAGAATTTCAACTAGAACCCTTACGCATCTTGGACAGTAAAGAAACAATACTTTGGAACCGGGTTTTCACTCTGTTTAAGATGCAATGAAAGGACTTTATGCCAGAAGAGGCGACTTGAGAACTAGAGGAAGTTTTGCGAAAGAAGTACCAAGGTTTATTTCCAGAAGTTATGGATGAAGACTAAGAACATTGTGTATAGTGTTGCAATAAGGGGGAGAGGATGTAATATCCCCCAATTTATAAACATTATTTGTAATATTTTAAATTTTTGTTGTATTTTAAAGAGGTTGGTTGATTCTGGAATCTGCCTAAACGGTCCTTGGAGGACAAATGTAACTGAAACATTTTGATTTTAATGAAATCATGAATGAGGGGGACAACCATATTAAAATAGGAATCTATGTGTGCGAGAGTGGGAGACGTAGAAGAGTTAACCTCACAGAAGTACACCAGGCACCAGAACGCCATGATGGCACTAGACACACCCTAGAAAAAATTAGGGAACATAGTAGGTGACGAAAATTCCTTGGGGAATGGGTCGTAGCTGCAAAATACCTAGGAAAAAACCAAAATGTAAAGAAAGCACATGCAAGGTGGCACGACGCTGCTGAGTATGATGGGAAAATATGAACTCTTGTTGTGTGAGTACTCTGTGTGACGCAAGAGATGAAAGAAATACTTGATGTGTGAGCACTCTTTGTTAGGAAAGTGATTCTCAATTGAACACTGAACCTCACGTTTGTTGTCTCCACCCTTGGAACGCATAGTTTAGCTCGGCCACGATTGAGGGAAAAGAACACCTATTCCAAATATACGGTTGGGTGCAATGTGGTTGTTCCTTCTCGATTCAGCTCTCCTTACAAACGGGTTCCCTTATGTGTTTAAATTCTTACAGAATATTGAGGTGAGGGTATACGGGTGTGTGCAAGAAGTTGAGGGTCTCTTTTGGCGCATTAGATGCAATACAAAACTGAAAAAATAGACATCCATCAACTTGCATGGATATTTTGAGACACTTACACAATGAATCTTGCGATCAGTAAAAAACAAGAAATGTAGGAAATTGAATGACCTTTCCAAATATATATTTTTTTTTCTATTGAAAATGTTGTTAACTATCTAAAGTTAGATAAATTTTAACAGGCACTTTTTGTTTTTGGGACAAATTATAAGGTATATGTTTTTGTGGGTGCAGCGTCTGAGTGTCTAAATGATGGAATAAACTTACAAAAACTGGTATACATATAGAGAACATATAGAACTAGTGCATGACTATTTTTCCAATAATAAAAATATTTTTTTTAATTTTTTTTTAATTATCTAAGAGATCAAACCTTGAAAATGGTACGTCAATTGTGGGTGCAGTGTTTGAGTGTCTTAATGTAATTATTTGGAAATGGGTTTTTTATAGCAGGTATAGGTTGGTGTTCTTTAGTGCACCATACATTTTTTTTTTTAAATGGTTGAGAAACGAAAGAGATATGGACGAAACGCTACCAGTGTGTTTTTTGAGTTGAGGAGTGATGATAGAAGATAAATAAGAAAAAAATAGAAAAAATTATGTATTCTTGTTAAAATTTACATATTTAGAATTTGCAAGAAAAAAACATATATGTTTCTAAAATCTCATAAAAAATGGAGGTGTGCAGCATAATCAGATGAACCGCTAATCATGAGCATATTGAAAAAATGGATATAATGCTGAATTAGCCATGGTTTATCATACTTCAAGGCACAGGCATGTTGAATCCGAAGAAAAGTACAAAGAAGACACATAGGCATAGGAATTTCACGAAAGCATGGGTGGAGGCTCGGCCTTATCATTTGGAGGGAATAAATTTTTGAATTTAAACAATATGCGAGCATGATTTAGTTAAACAAAATGCATGCACGTTTAATATAAACAAAATGTGTGCGCATTATGTACAAACAAATCACGTGCGCATTTTGTAAAATCAAAAATAGCGTTCATCTTCATCTTCATCTTCATCATCTTCATCATGTTCATCTTCATCATCATCATCATCATCTTCATCATCATCATCATCATCAACAACATCATCATCACCATCGTTGTCATCATCATCACCTTCATCATCATCATCATCATCATCATCATCATCATCAACATGATCGTCATCATCACCATCAACATCATGAACATCATCATCACCATCATCGTCATCGTCATCGTCAACATCATCCTCATCCTCATCATCATCATCACCTTCCTCATCATCATCATCATCGTCATCATCAACATGATCATCATCATCATCATCATCATCTTCATCATCATCGTCATCATCTTCAACATCAACATCATAAACATCATCATCACCATCGTCATCATCATCATCATGATCATGATCATCATCATGATCATCAACATGATCATCATCTTCATCATCTACATATTCATCATCATCATCATCATCACCATGATCATTCATCATAGATCATCAT